>PVHY01001943.1:0-64805 GCA_004024945.1 Uropsilus gracilis | reverse complement strand
AGGCGGGACTCAAACTGTGATCCCTAGCCCCGGCCGCTTCATAGGCTGAAGCTTACAGGCATGAACTACCATGCCCAGCCAGGATCACCATCTTTGTACTTTTGTTGAGCTGGGTTTTAAAAAAAAAAAAATCATTTAAAAATTTTAGAAACTTAATTTTTTAGGAGAAAATAGTAAGGATTTGTAAAAACAAAAAATCAGCTTTCAGCTGTCAGGTTAAGTTGCACTTTACATAATCTCTTTTTTTCTAATTGTTTTGGAAAGAAAATCTGGAGACAACAGGGCATGGTGGCACGTGCCTTTAACTGCGCAGCCTAAGGAGGGAGACGGGCCTAGGAATTGCTTGAGTGCACGGGGTTTGAGACACGCCCGGGGGTTTGAGACCCGCCCGGGGCAACATAGTGAGGCCTAGTCTCAAAAAATAGCTGGGTAACCTAGGCCAGCAGCTGCACCCACTCAGCAACTATACAGCACCCACTGGGCCCCTCTGCCGTCGACCTGGCGGGTAAGGAGGATGTAGGGGCGGGCCGGGATCCCCAGACTGACCTGGGGTGCGTGACAAGGGGGGGGCGTTAAAGCCTTGCAAGGCAGCCGCTATCCCCATAGCACTAGGCCCCTCCTGCTGATATCCCAGCAGTAGGTGGGGCCTAGGAACTGGTCTGAGAAGCTTGACCAGCTTGGCACGTGGGATCTGTGCATGGGCAAGACTGGATCCATCCTTGATCCAGAAATAGCGGGGGTGGGGGGGTGGGGAGGATGACACCCTTGCTGCTTCACTCTCACTCCACTTAGCTCACAGGAGGAATAATAGCATAAACGTGCACACAGCAACATAGAACGGATGAGGGGCCAGAAAAGAGCCTGCGCATACACGTGTGTGGGACGCAGAACAAGGATCATTCAGAAAGATAATAGATGCTGGAATGGAGAAACAACTGTGGTAAAGACCTATCAGACCTTCATCTATGGTTTCACCGGAAGCTGAGGAATCAAAACCCCATGTGGAACTTGCCTCCCAAGGAAACAGGGCTCCCTACCCAAGCCTTGGGACAGGAGGCCTGCAGAGTCAGGGCATTGGCTCCACAGCAAATCTGCAAATGGATGGAGAGGAGATGACCTGCAAGGTCCATCAGTGGATGCCTGCCATCATCGAGAAACCTCCTCATTGACAATTGCTGGGGGAAAGGATCCCCAAAGCCAGAGGTCAGAGAAATGAGATACAGAGATAGCAGAATGGCAAGGAAATTGTACTGGAGCCAGCAACTAGAAGACACCAATAGACCCCAAATGAACATGGACTCGGTGTCCAATACAAAGCTAAGGACTACAAACCATCAAGCACAATGTGCCATGACCCTGGAACACAGTCCCTCATCCAACAAAAGGACACAGCCACAGAAAAAGAGACCAAAGGACCAACGAACCCAACACAAATCAAAAAAGAACAATGAGAGTGGAGACTGAGTGAACACAAGGGGGTGGGGGATGGAGGAGGGAAGGTATGCCAGTAACCATTTACCTTACTTATGTAAGAATTTAGAAAAAAATTAAAATAAAAAAAAATAGCTGGGTATGGTAGCACACGCCTGTAATCCCAGCTACCCGGGAGTCTGAGGCTGGGGATTGCTTTGAGTCCGTGGTATCCCGGGCAATGTGAGCCTGTGGTTCCCGGGACAACAAAGTGAGACCTAGTCTCAAACAAAACAAAACAAAACAAAACAAAACAAAAAGAAAATCTGGAGATGGCTGAGAATAGAGAGGCCTACAGGCTTTTTTGTTAGTTATGGGTAGGGAGAGGAGGTGATGTGATTGTCAGCTGGGGTGCTTGATCCTCCTTGTCATATCTGTTCTCTAGGTATCGATCCAGTTCTGTGGATTAGTGATTATCAAACTTTGCTGCATATGGGACCCACCTACCTCACCACCTTGATGCAAAGTGTTCTGTGTCCCTGGTGTCCAATTGAACCAGAATCCTTGGGAGTGAGACCTATGTCTCTGTGTCTTTTAAAACGCCTTATGTTGAGAGCTGAGCGCAGGGTACAAAGAAAGGATGGACGAGAGAGATTGTTTAGTTGTGAGCTAAGGATTGGTTGGAGGTTATGAGCTAGTTGATACTTTATTAAGTAAAGGGGTACATTTAGAGAACAGAGCATAATTTATGATGAATTTTAAAGGAAGGCAAAATGGTGAAGGTGTAATAGAACTAGATACAGGATTTAATTTTATTGGTTTTTGTCAAGTAATTGGGGGTAGGGGGGTTATTTATAAATTGATCTTTATTTTTTTAAGGAATGCTTTTTGGATGTTTAACACTCTTTAGAGATCTACATGCCCATTTTGTTTTTAGTTTTGGGGAGACCGATAAAGTAGTAAAATGAGGTGTTCCTTATTTTGCAGCATGAGCCCAGTCTGGTCTGTGACTGGGATGATTGACTTAGGGATTGGTATCCTTAGGTCAATCTAAATAGGTCAATCTAAACAAGTGGTTTTCACACTGGGCCTTGTGAAGAAGAGTAAATACAGATGACTTCATTATGTCAATAAGAACGATGAACACACGTGGGGTCACCGTTGGTTAAGTACTGTCTCTTTCTATGACTACTAATACTTTCTATGGATTACTTCAATATAATTTTGGAACAGTATGCTGAGGTGGGTTATTTATTTCATAAAAGAGGAAACTGACCTTTAAACAGTTTCAGTAACTTGCCCAAGGTGATGCAGCAGAAATGCCATTCCAGAGGGCCTCCAATTCATGGGCTATGCTTGGTACTTATGGTATTTACTATTGTGGGAAAAATCAGTCTCTCTCTCCCTCCCCTGCTCCCTGCTCTTACACAGATACTTTAGAAAATTAAAAATTTTTCTATTTACAATCCATTCCTTTTAAGTTGATATCCAGAAATCTGAATTCTCAGGGCACTACAGTTTCTGAGTTTTCTGAATGTTAGTGTTTCACTGACTATCACATTGAGGCAAGTGAGGCATCCCAGCTAGTACTAGGTGCAATGGGTGAGAAGTAGTTTCCATCATTGTCCTCCTCTGAAAACCAGAGATAGCAGCCCAGAAGAATGCCCACTTTACTTCTAGGAGACCTGGAAACTTGATGAAATCACTCATTGTTTAGGACAGTGTGATGATGTAATAAAAAAGGACAAAAGAAATCAGGGTTTGTTTTCATTTTCCACTCTTGAGCTGTGTAACATGTACAAGTCACTTCCTCTCTCTGGACTTCCTTATCTGAAAAAGGGACATTGAAATAAGTGTTTATTAAAAGTCCTTCTACCTCTAGTAACAGCCCAAAAGATAAATAACAACATAGCAACCTTCCTGATTCTCAGCTAACTGTCCTGTTGCCAGAGGTCCTGATTGCTGCCGTCATGTCTGCAGGACCGACTTCTCCCAGCTTATGATCAGTGATGTTATAGGGAACAATTGCCTTCAGATACAGCATCGGCTATTCAAGTAGCAGTAAATGGTCTGGGAATGATTGGAAGAGACATACTCCATTATATAACAAAGAATTTGTATGTGGATTTTAACTACATGTGGGTGAAAGTTTAACTAAAAGAATATTTACAAAGAAAGTCAATCTCACATCAGATTTCTGGGTTCACACTGAGTAGGTGGGACCCCCACAGTGCTGCAACTCAGGTCGGGATTAGGGGGGGTGCTACTTGGTGGGGTCTATGGGATAGTAGGTCTTCCTGGGAGTTTGGGAACCAAACATTAGTCATGACACCCAGCAAAGCTACCTTGAGATAAATAATTGACAATCTCGCTAACTTGCAGTGAGGAAATCATTCTCTGGGAAAAGAATCTGCCCCTGCCATTGCCCCAGCCCAGTGAAAATGGGTTTTCCTGGAAGTGGAAAGGAGCTAAGAATGCATGGGATCTAGTTAGAGGACCTTCCCTCAAACTTGTCATGTATAGTGACTGCCAGTATCATTCCCATTTCCCAGTAGTACCTGATTCCTTTCTGGGGCATTTGCTTTCTGTCATTGTGTTCAGGCTTCTGCCATTGTGTTCAGGTTTATCTAATACATACTCTCCTAAGTTAAGAGAGAATTTCCAATAGCCAAATTCTGAAAATAAGAGAATTTCCAATAGCCAAATTCTGGAAAGAACCTAAGTAGTTCAGAACACATTAAGAAGGTATGGTGTAAATACATGATAGAATACTACTCAGTGATCAGAAAAGATCAACTCATGGCGTTTGGCAACTTGGATGGCCCTGAAAGGGATAATGATAAGTGAAATAAGTCAGAGGGAGAAGGATAAGTACCAGACAGTGTCATTAATATGTGGAATATAGAGAAACTAAGGATCAAATAAAGATAAGTTTAAAAGGTAACTCTTTAAAAATTTTTTATTATTAATCATTTTTTGTTTACATATTTATGTACCTGTATTACATCATTGTATTCCCCAGGGTTCTCCCTCCACCTTATCACCTGTGAACCTTCATCTTGATCTTCCTGTGCTTCTCTCTTCCCTGATTTCTCCTTCTACCCTTCTCCCTTTCCCTAACTGCTTGCCCCAGTTCTCTTAGCTTGTCTTGAGTTTTTCTTGACCTTTTGTTTGTTATACCTATATCCCATCTATTGGTGAGACCATATGGTTTCTGTCTTATTTTTTCTGAATAATTTCTGCTAATATGGTTCCCTCTAAATCCATCCATGTTATCAAAAATACACCATATTTGTCAGTTTTGATTGCAGAATAATAATCCATTGTGTAACTATAGAACATCTTTTTCAACTATACATCAGTTTTGCAGCATTTGGGTTGTTTCCAAATCCTGGCTATTGTAAATAGTGCTGCAATAAACATCCAAGTACAGATGTCTTTTTGAATTAGTGTTTTGGTGTTAAATGGTAACTCTTGAGGCCAGGCATGGTGGTGCATGCCTAGGAAGCCACGGAAGGGGCCAGGGATCACAGTTCGAGTCCTGCCAAGGCCACATAGCGAGACCTGGCTCCAAAAAATTATAGCTGGGCATGGTGGCACATGCCTATTATCCCAGCTATCTGGGAAGCCGAGGCTGGGGTTTGCTTGAGTCTGTGATACCCTGGGAAACGTGAGCCTACGGTTCCACAGGCAAAGTAGCAAGACCTAGTCTCAAAAAAAAACCAAAAGGTAACTCTTGAAAGAGGACTACAGACCCGAGACAACCAGGAGGCAGGGGTCGAATAAGAACAAAGAGGACAGGGAAGGAAGCACAGTGGACAATGTTGTGAGTTACATGTGATATTCGATAGGAATTAATTTAGTGTTATCTCAATTTAAAAAATTAATTGAAAAAACTCAAATGAGTCAAATTAAAAAAAAAATCCAATGCAAGTTGAAGGGCGCTTCTTCTTAACCCAAAGTTTTCTTTCAAAAACTATTTATATATGTTTAAAGAAAACAAATAAAAAAAAACCTTCTAACAGAACTCCTGTGGGAGGCAGGTACGTGACTTCAACTTGTTCTCCCAAGACTTTGCTTCTTGAGATGGTTGAGGTGGTGAAAAAATTTCAGTGCAGTAACTTTGGTTACTTAGACTTCCAGAAGTGGCCTGTTTTTGTTCTAAACCCGATTTCCCAGCCCTTAAGGTGATCCTCTGCATTTTCTATATTCTCTCTTCCATTAGAGGTATCTCACTCTCACCTCCTTTTTCCCTAAAACAGTCTAGGGTTAGCTGCTAAGAGTGCAGTCAAAAACCTTGACAGAAGCAGTCTGAGTGACACCTGTGTAACAATCTTTGTTTCACATGTGATTCATCTCTCATGATGGGGCTGTGTTCACTTAATTGTCACTCCTTGCACTCACTACCTTCTGGTTTATACAGAGCTTCTCTAGGCAGTGTACAAAACAGCTGATTAGTTATCCACTTGCTAAATCCAACTGTATTTTACTGCTGTTACCTTGAGGGGGGTCTCAGGTGTTTCCACCCCTTGGACACACAGCTGCAGAAACTTTTTGGTTACTGTCACCCCACCTTCTTTTAATATCATAACTTAGTTTTCCATTGTGCATGAATTTCACCAACCTAATTATTCAAGAGCAACTTCATTTCTAAGTTCTTGGAAGTCATATCACTTCTACTCCTCACGTGTCACCTAGATGTTTAAATCTATCTTGAAATGATTACTAGCCATTTGAAAATTCTGTCTCCATACTTCCTGACGGTAGATAAATGCTCTTGTTCAAATTTGTGTATCAATTCTTTAATGTACTCTAAATCCGGAATGATAAAGTAGGGGTTAAAGGATTTAAGTAACAGGTTTCTTGTCCTCAGAGGTTAATAAAACTGTTGAGAAGTTTCTTGTCCTCAGAGGTTAATAAAACTATTGAGAAGTGAGATTTAGTTACATTATAAAATAACCTATGCCTTTGAAAACATCCCCTCTCCTCACCCCATATCCCTATCAAATATACACCCAAAGATCAGTGACAATGGTATTCAGAACTTGTTTCTGAAACTCTGATAACCCTGGAGGTATCAGATACCTGAGGGTGCTGAGGGTGAGGTGGGGAGAAGGGGACCTACTATTCTACAGGATATCATCCAACAGAACTATCCAGCAGATTTCTCTGTCTGGAGATAAATAGTTTTAAGGAACTGACTATCTTGCTGACTTACAATGAGGGAGGGATTGTTCTCACATTTGAAAAAAATGTTTGCACCTGCCACTAGGGAAGTCTCCTCTACCACAGCTTGGATGGAGAATGTGGATTGGAAATGAAAAGGTTGGTTTGGGTTCAGATCAAAAGCAGAGGGACATTTCCTCAGACAAGGGTTTGAAAACTGTTGGATCCAAATTTTTTGCTGGTATATAAGTTCTGTCTTTATTTTTCCACTGACTGCAGATTCAGATCCACATCCCACTGACTGAACCTCCAGGGGATTGTAAACTGCTGGTCTCCATGTTCCCCTGGCCTCTGTGTACATCAACATTCTCCAAATCAAACCCCATTTTGATGATAAGTGATTGAAGGTAGAGACCCAAGTCCCATCTGTGTAGATAGCTAATAACTAAGCAAGGGACTGGCATATTTATTGAATTAAGGACTAGGTTTCATGGTGCTATCTGTAAGAGTTATTAGAACTTAGAGGTAAGGAAGATCATGACTGGCTGGAGGAGTCTGGGAAAGCTTTCTGAAAAGAGTACCAGCATGCATTAGGCCCTTGGGAAATGTGACTTATTTAGCTTCATGGACAGGAAGGAGGAGAGTGTTTTAGACATGGGAAACATTGCTGTGCAAAGACCCAGAACAGGATTTATGAGTGTCTGATGGAGTAGTAAAGGATTCTGTGGAAAAGAATAAGGGAGCATTTAAAACACCTTCATGCCTGTACCCACAGCAGACTAAGTGAGTCAGTCTCTGGAAGGGTCTTGGTGTCAGCCCTTTAAGTATAGCCCAGAAGGCTAAGATGCACCAGGAGCACCAGGGCTGAGGGCAGCGAGGAGAAAAATAAGAACTTGTATACCAGCAAAAAATTTGGATCCAACAGTTTTCAAACTCTTGTCTGAGGAAATGTCCCTCTGCTTTTGATGTGACCCCATACCAATCTAGTCACCTTTTCATTTCCATATAAAAGGGGTGTGAAGCAAGACTGGATTGAAAGAATGGAGACTCCTAATGGAAATGTTTCCATTTTGGGCCAGGAGTTTTGGACTTGAGCCAGTGTGTATTTGGGTGCTTTTTATTTTTGGGTGCTTTTTGTGTTTTGCAAGCTAGGTTATATGGCAGGTTAATCTAGTTTAGATTTAGTTTGAAGGCAGAGATGGGAGACTTGAATATCCAGATTGCAGGGTGGCACAAAATTCCAGCAGAGAGGCCTGCTCTTCAGAAAAGAGAAACAGAAAAGTGAAGATGAATTCAAGAGGTATTGCACAATAAGAATGAATAGAAAATGGTGGGAAGAAAAAGTGAGGACATGTTTTATAATGTGGTGTGGCATTCAAGATAGGCATCTCTAGACAAACTCCCCAAGCTGTGCAGGTGAGGAAGTGGGCAATGGTCCTCAGTCTCTACACCTACATGTTGCTCCCCTTCCCTATAGCTCCTGGATATTAGGAGTTCATTCTTTTGATCTTACCATCTCCTAAACTATTACTGTGTTCTCTTTCCTTGTTTCTTTGGGAACAAGGAGAATCTAAATAGTTGTCCTCACTTCTTTACCACCCATACCCTCTATAACCTACCAGCATGTCATTAAACTTTAACCATTTTTGATGGTCCTTTCAAATTCTGTGGCTCTCCTCTCCCCAAACCACACCCTCTCCATTGCTTGCTGCAATTAACTCTCTTCAAGCTTGTCAGCCTGGCTTCTAGGCTAGTGGATGTTCCTGGTTCTCCTTCCACTGCTCAGACACTTAAAAAAAATTTTATCTTCATACAACCTCAGTCATATTTGTGTGGTTATTAATCCCCTTATGTTTGGCCCACCCTCCTTCCCTCATCCCCCCTCTCCTCCTCCCTCTCCCCTCTCCTTCCCTGCAAGTCATTGGTTGGTCCTTGGCCCATTGGTCTCTTTCTTTTCTGGTACAGTTGTTCTTTCCTGGGTGGGGACCTGCTCTCCTGGGACACAGTAGCCCAGGCTGTTTAAATTTCCAGGGTTAACTTTGTGGTGGATAGCCAGTCTGAGCACATTGGGAACCTCTTGCTGGTCAGGTATGTGGCATTGTTCTCCAAGCTTCTTTCTTGTACCGTTCTTGTTCCTGTGGTGGAGGTGACTCCTTTTCTCCAGACCCCTGTGATCACTGGGATTCATGCCTCCTCATTCATGTTGGCTATCTCCTCCATTCTGACTTTTGTTCCATGGTACTATTTCCAGTCTTTATGGTTCTGACATCTGGGGTTGGTCTCCCAATTCCCAGCCATTGGCAGTAGAGAAGTTTCTCAATGGGGACAGACTCCAGTAGGTAGTTCTTCAACTCCTCTCCTTTCTCCTGGTTTGCAGTTCTTCCTTGTGGCCCCAGCCCCATCTCTGTGGCTTTCCTCACCTGTTGGGAGAGTAGGGTGCTTCACTGGTGTTGCATACGCCTCTGAATCAGGGATTTAGTTCACCAACCCCCTGAAACATTGTAGGTGTAGGTCTGTGACAGGTCATCTCTATAGTTAGTCTTATAGTTTTGTCCCTTGTGGTTCCCACCATGCTGTCTGAGTCTCACTTAGGTGATGAATGTGTCCAGGACTTTTGTTTATTCTCTCCTCTATGTTTGCAGGTGGATTGTAGTTTTTCTCATACCTAGCAAGGTCTGATAGAAGTGGTAGTGAACCAGAGTGGGAATCCCCCACCCTTGCCTGTGCCCTGGTGGAGGTGCTATCTTTGCCCCTGGACACCAAAGGAATGGAGGATGGCACCCACAGCCTACAATTCACAGGTTCCCCTGGCCCCAGAACTGTGATGGAATGAGGCTCTGCCTACCCCTACCCCTGCCTACAACCAAAACCACAGCAGGGGTACATTGGAGGGTCTCTCCTGCTCAGACATATATTTTCTAAAAAAAAAAAAAAAAAAAAAAAAAATCTGGTGGCTTATTTAAATATTTTTTACTCTGATGTACTTTTTTCTAATTTGGGTTTTTCCTTGCACCTGTACCAGGTGCACCCAGCAGCCCTTCCAGAACCTTTTGTTCATTTATACTCTGGATACTTTTCTGCAGGCTTCAATATTACATTTCCAGTAGTTGGTTGGTAGGCTATTGTTCGCTTGGTTGTCCCATATACATCCCTACTCAATGTCATTACTGTCAACAGTATCTGCAAACTAGTTTATTGCTGAGAAAGTGCTTTATTTACAGTGTCTCACATGAGTTTTATAGCTTTCCCCACCTTTCTTTCTTGTTTTCCGTTGCATTTGAATCTTAGCTCTGTTGTTTACTTTCAGAAGCCTCTGTTTCCCAGTCTTTAAAATGGAGATAATAAATATATATATATATATACCATAGGAACATTTCTGTGTTTAGAGTGAGTGTTAAACAAGTGAAATGTTGAGCTGAGTGTATTGTCGTAACCCTACTTCTTATTATTCCTTGAAAGCAAAATCTAGGTTTTCTTTTTAACCCCCAAAGGAAATGGATTGGACAAATTCCAAATGTTAGAGAGGGGACTTGCCTATGTGATGATTTGAGTAAATTTTGTAGGCAAGTTTCAAACAAGTTAGATCTGAGCTTACTTTTCCTTTTGAGTGCCTGCTCAAGGAACCTGCAAGTGTTTTGGGAGTGGTGTCACTTGAAGGGTCTGGTTCTCGACAAGACTGACTCTGTAAAATGTACACAGATTGCAGTGTGGGTGCCTTTGCTGTTTGTAGCCTTGTGTGTTAAGGTGAGGTTCGATCTTATCAAGGGGTATCAAGTGTTTGTCAGCCTCAGAGTTGGAAGATTTGAGGGCGAGAATTTTACAGCTTAATTTGGTCTGTTAATTTCTTGTCAATTTTGATTTATGAGTTGTTTAAGATCTGTGAACTGCTGAGCCGCTTTATGACTTGCTACTTGGATTACTGCCTGCAAATATTTGGGAGACTGAAAAGTGATAAAGTCTTAAGGGATATAGAGTCAATAATCAGATGTCTCCATGACAGTGCCGCCGGCGTCTTACTTGTAATATGATGTTCTAGCATAACTGAAAAATTGCTTGACTTTGAGACCGAATTGTGTCTAGCATTGCTCAGCAACTATGAATACCAGCTGGCCTTTCTTTAATGCATCATTGTTGCTTTATCCTTTTCAGTGGCCAGTGGTGCTCTGGAGCATTGCAGTCAAAGTGTTGGAGTTGGTACCAGAATTGTGAAAAATAAAAGTACCTAATTGTTTTGTTTGAAATACTTTGGTAGACATTGTGAAGGTATTGGAACAGTTTTGGTATAAAGGGAGGAAGTGGCCACTCTGTTTTTTGCTTCATTTATGGAAAAATGCATTTTTCCAAAAATGTATTCATAAGCTTCATCACATTCTGTGACTGTAGTTAGAACATTTTTTTTTTCACTGTGGGTAGATTTCCAATGAAACAGAACTGAATACTTGGTATTGGTAACTGATGGACTGTGGAGATAGGTGAGCTGATAATTTCAGGATAAGCTTCAAATAATTTAATTTCAGTTTCAGAGATCTTTTTTATTCTTTGCATTAAGAGGTGAAATCTATTACCTCACCCCCCTGAATTTGTATAGCCCCGTGACTTGCTTTTCCCTATATATTGCAATGGCAGGTATACAGTCTGGGAGTCTCTCTCAGAGAGGCCTTGCAGCTTTTGGTCTTGCCTTCTTGTAATGATGCCCTGAATCTGTCATGTGAAGAAGCTACTTGGAGAAAAGACGAGCCTTCTCTGCTGAGATCCTCTGAATGAGAAATCAGTATCAACCTACAGACATCAGTGTGAGGTTATCTTGGGCATCTGGAACTGCCTGGTCCCTGTTGAGCCCAAGATGACCACCGTCACAGGGAGACCCCAGGTGAGAGTTGTCTCCCCAACTGAGTCCTGCTCAGATTGCAAACTCAAGGAATTATGATACATAAGAAAAATGGGAAAGGCTATTTCAAGTAATAAAATTTTGGGATTTTTTGATAGGTAGCAATAGATAACAGATATGGAGGAGAAAATTACCACTGATAACTGACTATAAAGTCTCAATGATTGGTAAAGAATTTATTACACAATCAGAGTGAGGATTCAAGCAGCCCAGCAGATTTTACTCTGTGCTATTGTTTCAATAAACAGAGATTTTAACTGAGTTTACATAGGTAAGAACAGTGAGCCATTGACATTCATAATGTAATTATTCCTGATGGAGGGACTTCTAGGTTTAAGTTGTCCTGATCTAAAAATACACTGTTTAGTTTGACTTTATTGGGTATTAAATGCATTGCTGCAGTGGTGTGTTCGGATTGGATTGGCCAGAATGAACATTTGTACATTAGTTCCCATGAGGCCAGAGGAGATGACACAATCTTTAGCCATTTGAAATGGCATTTCACTTCTTAGATGTAAGTACCACTTACTCTTATAATAGCAGTCTCACTGGAGCCTTATTCAAACAAATGGGCCAATGCATTTCTATCATCTGTATCCATATAGGACAAAGAATTGGAACTCAAAAGTCTGGTCAGTGCAGAATCCAGGCTTTGGGAAATACTTGGATTTGGGACCCAAATTAACAGTTAGACTATAGTATGGCAGTGATGGTCCTGTGTGTGTGTGTGTGTGTGTGTGTGTGTGTGTATGAAGAGGAGAAGGGTGTTAGAGTAAGAGTAAGTCTTCTTCATCGACTCTTGCAAAATGCTGTGAAGTTTTCCAAAAGTTTTCATATCATTTAATCTTTGTTGCAGAGCTGGGGGAAAGTGCCAGGTCACCACCTCTAATTCTAAGACAAGAAAACAGAGAATCATATGTCAGACCTGGGATCAATTCCCAAGCCCTCTAACCATCAGTTCAAGTTTCTCAGTGACCCTTAGAAGGTTACTGTAGACCCTGTGCTTCTATTACATACCTGATCAATCATGCTATACTGAGTCTGAATTCTCTTTCTGTATCATAGTAGATATGAGATACTCTGTCTAGACTTCCAGAACTTCCTTCAAGGAAGAATGGGTTGTCCAGCTGTGTGGGGTGTGTTAAGCAAAAGCCTACAACACTCAGTTCCTCTAGGGTAGGCCTCAGTTACCGGGAAGTGTCTCCTCAAAGGCAAACACCTACTAAGACTGCTTGTATCTGACAACTGAGCATGGCAGGTTATAAAGACCCAGTCATTTTGCAATGATGTGACACAGCTCTAATGATATTTGATCTAGAAATTTTTGCTAGGTTGGCAGATGCTTTGTGAAGCCTGTTTTACTATTTACCTTCTTCCAGCACCCCGTCCTGCTTCACTTCCCCTCCTTTCACCTGTATGGATAGTTGGCAAACATCACACTTTGTCTTAGCATCTGCTGCTGGAGAGTTACATGCCACGGTACCCTCTCCATCATACCCGATGACAGAATCACTTCAAGGTTTATAGAGACAGGAAGCTACATACAGACAATTCACTGACATATTTTGATTGACTCATCCAAAACATGAGTTACCATAAGCCCTTCACATAAGGGCTGAATTTATGACTTTTATTTAAAAAATTAGACAATCTGGTGACATTGACTCTTGTTTTTCCAAATATTAGTTGGGGCTAATCAGTGTCTACCTTCTTTAGAAAGGCTAGTTTCCTCTTGTCACAGTCCCTGGAATTTTCTACTAACTTATTTCTATCTACTTCCTTTATTTGTGATAATTGTCTGACCCTATGGACATCGACAAATTCCCCCTTGACATAAATAAATAAATGGTTCAACAGATGGAAAGAAGAAACTTCTCCCATGCAACCATAATTTGCTCTGCCTACTGGGGCCTCAAGTGTTGGGTTCCCCTTGTTTCAAGACTAGGATTTTCTAGTGGACTGAGAGTTTAACTTGGAAGGTCACCTTTGTGGGCCCAGTCTTACCTTATCCTCTACCACTTGCTACTTGTAGCAGAAGGCATTCTTATCAGAAAAGTTCACATCAGCTACTAGTTATACCAAAAAAGCACTTTTATTTCTCTTTAGAAAATATATTATTGTGTTTTCTTCACTATGAAAGAATGTGTTCATTATTGAATAGTTGAGAGAGGTGTCCCTCAAATACTGTTAACATTTTGCCAAACATAAATTTATGTCTTATTTTGCCTTTAGGATAGTAGTTGAGCCCCTCAAGTCAAAGGAACAGAACGGCCAGTAATGCCTCAAACACTTCCACCCCACCTCCCCTTTTGTAATTAATATATTCTGTGGTCAGGTGTCCAGAGTTGCCAAAGGTACCTTTTGGCTGTCAAATTTGATCCCCCCGACCGGGCATGGTGGTGGATGCCTGTAAGCGGCAGCCTAGGAAGCCATGGCCAGGCCTAGGGATTGTGGTTTGAGTCCCAACCCGCCAGAGGCACATAGTGAGATCTAGTTCCAAAAAGATATAGTTGGGTGTGGTGGTACATGCCTGTAATCCCAGCTACCTGGGAAGCTTGAGTCTGTGGTACCCTGAGCAACATGAGCCTGCGGTTCCACAGGCAAAAATAGTGAGACCTAGTCTCAAAAAAAATTTTTTTTTGATCCCCCTCCCTCTGAAATAAAAATTGCTACTATTTATAATTATAAGAGGCTCAATTATATAGCAAATTATATATGGAACACATATAAAAGACTCAATTATACAACACATTGCTTTGAAATGATTATTTAAATTGTATATTGGCAGGAATTGGATATTTGAATTTAATGAGTTTGTTGATTATGAAAATGTCTTCTTTGAGCTGATACAATAACTGCCTCTGTTGGTTGCTGCTCAAAATACCGGCCAGCTGGAAGACTTCAAAAACTTAGCTTGTCAGAATTGCATTCAGAATATGTAAGGGGATTTGTTGCTTCTGTTCCTGGGTGATAAGGGTCCCTTAAATAGATCTTTGGCCCCAACCTATGTGGGACAGTAGCTCTGACTGGGCTCCCTTCCAGGTCAGGCAGGACTGGCACCCAAAGAATGGATTTTAAGCCAAAGGTACCCTTGCATGGGACAGATGATGCCCTTGACCTCCTGGTTTTGGATCCCTTCCTTCTCTCCACCTGCTTGGCCCACTTGGGAAGGAAGCTTTTATCTATTTCACGGACTGACTGTGTGCTGTGCTGAATACTTCATGGCTTTCTAGAAGTGGTGGTGGATGCTGATAGTGTGTTGGAATGTCTGACTTACGTAACTCACTACAATGGAACAGACTGGCATGATTTAATACAGCGGAGGATTCAAAGTTGCTCATAGCTCTTGGTCTATGACCTGGCCAGTCTCACACCCAGAGCAGCACTCACCAGGAAAGGACCTCAGCTGCCAATGGTATTCAGGTTGTCTTTACAAATAAGGACTGTGCTTTTGGCTGCCATCGACCTTCTAGTGCATTCAATGGCAAACTTTTTCAGTAAAGGACCAGATGGTAAAAATTATAGGTTTTGTTGGTCATAGAGTATTTTGTTGCTTCTTTTTCTTTGTTTTTATTGTTTAAACAACAATAAAACAAAAATACTATTCCTATCTCTTGTGCAGTTAAAACAACAAAGCTTCAAGTTGGAGCTATAGTTACCTGACTTTGTGAAATGTATCTGGTGACAGACAGTATATTGAAGGACTTTAGCACCCTGAAGTCAGTGAGATGTGATGGTATGACTCCAGCAGTGAGTCCCAAAGCTGGATACTCTTTGGAAAAAGTCCAGAAACATTGAAGAGTCATATGGTTTCCTTGGACTACCTGACAACTAGATAACTTCATTCTTCTGTCCGTGCCTAGAGCTTCTGCAAAGATTTCTTGACAGTTAGCATTTACTGCTTGGCATTTGAAAGGATCATCTTCTGTGTGGTCAGACTGTTTCGCTCACCTCCTTCCTACACACCCACACCCACTCTGAGCGGGTGGTAGCATCAAACATTCATGGTCACTGCTGCCTTCTCATATTTTCTCCCTTTCTTGCTATTGAACACAAGCAGTTGGAGAAATTGAAGATATTTTGTGCTTGACCATGTATGCTTGGCCACTTGATTCTGAGTGTTGCTCTCTGTGAATCCTATAGCAACCTTGAAGATTTTACAGAATGTGGAAATTGCTTAATGCTTGGTCAGAAAGGCACCAGGAGTCCTTCTGAGCCAGGCCTTTGCTCCAGCATGGACTGATTCTGCAAATCTGCTAGCCTCAGGTTTCTGGGATTGTTGGTCAGAAAGTTAGGATTGCAGTGGAGCCAGAAGCCTTGACTGTTCCTTTTGAATTCTGTTGTGACTGACTTTATTCTGTACTTGCTGAATAGTTTGTGTCTGAGCATCTCATTTCTGCTTAGGACCTTTGATTCTCTCCCAGTCTAATTAATGAGCTCTTCCCAAAGATTACCTATTATCATGGCAAGTTTTTCTGGACACTGTTGGGTGCTGGCTATAGAAATCATTGACTTAGCCGGGCACGGTGACTCGTGCCTGTAAGCTTCAGCCTATGAAGTGCCCGGGGCTAGTGATCATGGTTTGAGTCCCGCCTGGGGCCTGTAGCGAGACCTAGTTCCAAAAAATAGCTGGGCGTGGTGGTGCACACCTGTAATCCCAGCTACCTGGGAAGCTGAGGCTGGGGATTGCTTGAGTCTGTGGTACCCTGGGCAACGTGAGCTTGAGGTTCCATGGGCAAAAATAGCGAGACCTAGTCTCAAAAAAAAAAAAAAAAATCATTGACTTAACTGGCTTGGACAGTAGAGAATATTATCTACATAATACATAAGAAGTCTCAAGTTAGGGTGCTGTGGAGTTGGTTAACTCAGTGACTCCAACTTGCCTTTAAGGACCTAGTTATATCGTCTCTTCTCTGCTGTATTTGGTGTGTTGGCTTTATCTTTGAAACAAATTTCTTCCTGAGTGCAAGATAGCTGCCACAGCACCGGGTGTCACATTGTCACATTCTCCTCTTATTCAAGAGGAGTAAAGAACTGCACTCATCCCTGTGGTCCACAAGGAAAATTCTTTCCAAAAGTTTTTACTGATTTTCTCTTATCTTTCATTAGTTATAACCTTTCTCAAAAGTAATCCCTGACATTGACTATAAACTACCATGAGAGGTTTAGGCCAGTCATCTTTCACCCTTAGGAGCTGGAATCAGACTTCCTGGGAGCACAAGACCTTGCAGAGGGGGATGGCCACCTGTCCAATACCAGGTTTTGTTGGGAGGAAATGGGGGGAACACCCAATCAACACAGCTAATTCAGTAAAGGTTCTCTAGAATCTTCCCTTCTTGAAATGCTGAAGAACTCAAGGCCTTCTAAAGTTCTAGAAGAAAACTTTTAGAGAAGGCAGCTTGGAAAATACTGATAGGAATATCCTGTGCTGTCTTGTGTTGCCTTATCTGCTTTCAGGCAAGAACGATGGGTCTATCCAATGCAACTCTTGACCCTTTCAAGATAGTTATGATAGCCATTGTTTATTGAGTACCTACTATGTGGGAGTGACTTTACCTAAATATAATTTATGTAATTATCTAGCTCTCTTTCTTTCTCTATATATGTATGTAGCTAATTATATAGCTACATTGGAAAAGTTGTATTATTGCCCTTGTTTCAGAGGTTGGGGGACCTGAATCCAGAGAAGTTTAGTAACTTGTCTTTGACTACACAGTTTGCATAGGATTGGGCTAGGAGTCAGCAAAGACTTTTTGAGCATGTGCTTTGATCCAGGCTTTGCACTAGGTGCTGAAGAAGCAGAGGAGCCTCTTCAGTTCCCTATCATCAGGGAGTACACAGCCCTGTCCTTTGTGGAAGATTGTCCTGGATTTTATACATCATGTGTCCAGCCTAGAAAACAATTTGGGTGAGTGAGACAATTAGGTACTCACATCAGGTGTCATCTATCTGAGACCCTCTTGCTTTCTGCCATGAAATGTGGGAGACCTAAAACTTTGTTAAATTCCTTGGTAAAGGGAGAAGGAGCATGGACTGGTGGTGCCAGACTGCCTGGGTCCAAATTCTAGCTCTTTCTGACCATTGGCAAGATACTCAACTTGCTGTGCCCACCTGTCATGAGTAGAAATGAAGGAGACTCTGAGTGCATAGAGTGCCCAGAGAAAGCCAGCTGTTGTCACCAAAATATATGGGTCTTAAATGTGCTTTCCATTTCACATAAAGATTTTCAGCAGCCTGGTCTTCTTGACCCCCTTCATCTTGCAGTGTCCCATATCCTACCCCAGGTTTGGGTGCCAGGGTCTTAGGTTGCAGTGTACCTAATATAGGTTGCTCCAGATGACATTGGCATTTTTAGATGCTGGATAGGTGATTTTTATTATAAATGGCAAGCTTATCAGCCATCTGTCCTTGAATCTTTGATTTTCTTCTCTGAACTGGCAGCAGAGGGAGGTGATGGAACAGAAGGCGTGTTCTTCTCTGCCTCTTTGGGAGCATTGGCCTACCCTTTGGCATCCCCATGCTGTTTATAAATACAGCCCTGGTGTCTCGAATACCCAGAAGGAGATGTGAAAATGGTCTGGGGAATCCTCACACTGGGCTCTCGTCTCCTGTCACAGGCTGGGCACTGGGAAGTCCCCTAGCCTCGGTTTCCTCTCCTCAGAACTAGGTGGGCCTTATCAAGCCTGTAGTATCATTGAAAAATCCCCTGGGGAGAGGAAATGGAGATGGGTGTCTATGAGAAATAGGGCAGCCCAGATTGGTCGGCAGGGCAGCTGGTGCGGAGGAGCATACCCTGCAGCCTGCGACACAGACCATCCATCTGGAAAAGCTGCTGTCAGGGAGTCTGCTGCCTGGGAGGCCCAGGGACCTAATCGATCTTTGGGAAATAATTAAGGCCCACAAAGCCTTGCTGGGTTATATCGGTGCAAGGTGCTATTAAGAACAAGATAAAAGCTTAAAGCCTTGATTGAATCTTGAAAACAAGATCCAAGCAGGCATTTTTCTTTGTCAGGGTGTTGAGAGGGAAAAAACGGCGCAGCCCAGGGTAGAAGGAGGAAGATGAAGGAGCAAAGAGGAAAAAGCAGTTTTTGAGACAATAGACAAGAGATTGGGGGTGGAGGGTGGGGGAGCAAAAACTTCCAGAATTCCCTGTGCTTCTATTTTTCTATTGAAGTAAAGAGAACACAGAAATGGTGGAGGGAGGGTGACACCACACACCTTTTCCTTTCTGTCACTATTGCCTCAGGCAAGCATGCCTCAGGACTGTCATTCCTGAGTTAGGTGTTCTTTATGGGGAGGGGAGGGCTATAGTTATATTCTTTTCCTGTGACAGCATTGGAGTACCCCCTGGCCTGGATCCATCACTCCTTCCTCTTCTGCAAGACTCTTTCTGTAAGTTTGTCAGGGAGAGATGCAGCCACTGTTTCTCTGGCCCTCAGAAGTTTACTGAGCATTTGCTCTCTTTTTACTGCCTTTATTTGGCCAGGTCAGCTCTTAGGGTTGAAATTTAGCTTAGAAGATCTGATTTCTCAAAGCCATTTTGATCTTCTACTTCAAAGGTAGCTCTTTTTACGCCTAATCCCCAGTTTGGTGGCCCAGACCTGCCCTTGAGGGCTGGAGGTCTGGATGGGGCCCCGCAGTTTCCTGTTGAAGTCCTGCACTAGACTCTGGCCCTGCAGTTGCCTGGGGAAGCTTATGAAGTTGCAAGACTTGTCCAGATGTTCCTGACTTCTGGCACCGCCAGATGCCCTCCTTTTCATGTACCATTTATCGTCTGATTTCCAAAGTCCTCTAGCTCTCTTGTCCTCATTCATCACATCCAAACTGGAACTTCAGACTCTCCTTCTGCAAAGTGCCTGCCTTTCTAGCTCCTGCCTCCTTCATCTTCCCTGTTCAAGGTGAGCTGCCTTTCCATGCACTCCCACTCCTTTCTCTAACGTGCTCATTTCCCCTATTCAGTTACTATACATTTTGTAGAATTATCCCTTCCCTCAAGAGATGCTGGTCCTGGCATCTAGCACAATGCTGGGCTCACAGGAGGCTCTCAATCCCTGCATTGAATGAATGAATGATTTTCTTCCATTTGACTGATGTGTCTTGGGAGCAAGCCAGCTAGGTGGAAGGCAGTCGATAAGGTAATTTCCAGACCTAACCCCTACTCTGTCCAACGCAAGTTGACTTTGTTCTGTTATATTTATATAGCCATATATTCAACTATACATTATCTATATCACATATAACATATACTATATATGATATAGTATATATGTAGTATATACATATGTAATATACATTACATGCTATATAAGATACACTATATATACATATATGCAATATGCATATGTAATACATATATGCAATATATGTAGTATATATAGTATATATAATATATACTATATATATAGTATATATAATATAAATAAAATACATACTATATAATATATAATTATATATATAATATATATTATATAATATATATTATAATATATAATATATTATAATATATTATATAATATATAAATAATATATACTATATATATATTGTATATATAATATATACTATATATACAACATATATTGTATATATGTATTATATATATATGCACAATATACATATATGTATATATATTGTATATATGGAATATCAAATGTAATGGAATGTGGCACATATATACATATATAAACATATCAGAAAGATTTTTGTCAGAAGGGTTCTATAAATAGAAGTTTGAAAGCCAACACCTCAAGTTCTAAGTCTTCTCTCTCCTAGGGACCTTTGTTTTGGAAGTCATTAGTAATTGCCACTTGGCAATGGAAAGCTTTGTCCCAGTTGAAAGCAAGTTAGAATTTTACTAAGCTGGTGGGAGGCATTACTTTCTGGATGATGACTTTTCTCTAGTGTATCTGCTGCCTCCCTCCATGTCCCACATCAGCAAACCTGGCTGGTATTGAAGGAAGAAGAAAGAGTGGGATCATCAGAAACCATAAAGCTGTTAACTATTTCATATGGCTGTTATTTTATTCAGTTAGGTCAGCAGTGAGACTGGTGTTGACTTGCTTCACATATGAGCGTTGATGTTCTCTCCGTTGTAGGTGACTGATGTCTTCTCTCGCTGGCCTGCTAGGTGGCAGCTCTTTTGTCAATTTTTGACCCTCTTTGCTCTGATCCACCTCCTTATCCCTCTGTATCCTGAAGGGAAGCACCTATGTTTCTAAGGACTGAGTCATTCTTCCATGAGGGTCCACCCTCACCTGCACTTCTTAACACAGAAACCTGAGCTCTGCCCCTTCATTTCTTGTAAAAACCTCACTGCTTCTGCTGTATGGAGGGCTAGTTTCCAGAGGACTGTCTAAGAATCTGGTCTTGAGTCTTGAGTTTCTTACAAGCTCTGGGACCTTGATTTAGTCACAGATTCTCTGATGTCTTGTTTCCTAGTTGGTATATGGGAATAACCATCCTGCCTCATGCCACAGGTAAGGCTCAGAACCCCGCGTCAGTCTTTGTCAACGTTTTCTGTGACTAGAATCTCCTAGGGAGCTTCTGCTTCTCATTTCCTGGGTCACACCTCCAAACCAATCAGACTTTCTGGGACTGAGATCCAGACATCAGTATTTTTTCAAAGCTTTTTAAACCATTCTAACAGGCAGTTAAGCTTGAAGACCACAGTGTAAGGTCAAAGTATTATGGGCATCTAAAGTACAGGTGAATTCTGAACTTGCATCTGCAAGCAGAAAATGTCTGCTAACTAATCTACAGGGATTCTCAGTCCTAGTTTGGTTCAGAATCTCTTTGAGAAACAACTAGATTGGTATGTCCATTACCCTAAGGGCACAAGTTTTGCACATAATCTCAGCATATAAAGTCATTTTCTTAGTGACATACTCTTCTCAGAATGCAGTTTATCTCCTCCATGTCCATTTTCTATCTTCTACCCTGACTTTGCATATTCTCTGTAGCCTTACTTAGATCAGCATGAAGTCCCCCCCACTAGAGCACCTTTACATAATTATGATACCCTAAATGAAATCAGGAATGTGCATTTTAGAAGTTCCCTGACTTTCTTTTGAACACTGAAGCTTGAGGATCAGTGGGCTGCATCTCTGTTTCTTGATTCAGAATATGCAGGGAAATGTATTGCTCTCTCTGCTGGAGTGCCTCCCTCTGTTCCAGACCCTGCTGTGCAGAGGGGATGCCATCTCCCCCAGCATATCAGTGGTTTGGTAGAATCTTTAATATCCTGGAGAAATCCTAGGTATTTCTCAAAGTGACTATGATTTGAGGAACTTGGATTAGGATCCCTACCCTTCTCCTCCCTAACTTTGGTACCTGGAAGTCCATCATTGTTCAGTAATTCCCAAACTTACACCCACCTCTTGTATGATGAAAAATGAAAACCATGAACAGTACGTATGTTTGATCTCATCTCTCAGAGTTGTCATTTGGCATCTACCTGTAATTTCTCAAGTGTCCTATGCTATTTCCTTCTCTGGGTCTTCTCTAGACTTACTCTTATATTTCTTTATACCTGTCCCTTCTCTCCCCAAATTTTCAGGTAACTGACTGAAAATATTCCTGTTCCTTCCAGAACCCCACAGGATCTGTCCATCACCCTTCTGACCTGTTTGTCTTTTACCACTGCCCTAAGTTAATTATCTTGGCAGCTGCAACAAAGCACCGTACGCTGGGAGGTTTAAAACAATAGAAATTTATTCTCTCATGGTTCTTGGGGCTGGAAATTTGAAATCAAAGTGTTGACAGCATTGTGAGTTCTCCAAAAATTTGAAGGGCATTCATCCCTCCTTGACGATTTCTATCTCCTGGTGGTTGCCAGTGAACTTTGGTTTTCCTTGACTTGCAGCTGCAGCTCTCAGTCTCTGCCTCTGTCATCACATGGCCTCTTCTGTGTGTCTCTGTGTCTTCACATGGCCATCTCTAGCTGAGGACAGCAGATTGGATTAGGGCCCATCCTGCTGCAGTGTGATCTCAACTAATTACATCTACAATGGCCCTTCACTAAATAAGGTCACATTCTAGAACATGGGGGTGTAGGACTTAAAAATATCTTTTCTTGAGGACTATGATTTAACCTATAACAACCCCCACCTTTCTTTGTTCTTTTCAGTCACGCTGACCTGAGACACCAGAATTAGTAAATAAAAACACAGACTACCCAGTCAATTTATATAAACATTAAATAACTTTGTAGTGTAATTGTGTCCCAAATTTTGCCTGGAAGAATTTTTTAAGGATAAGTATGTCCTCTTCAATATTTGGAACATACTTATGCTAATAAGAGTATATGTTATTTATCTGAAATACATATTTTGCTGGATAATGCATATTCTGTTTGGCAACCTGTATTTTTTGAGCACTACAAAAATGCTCTCACCTCAAAGCCTTTGTCCTGGCTCTCCTCTCTGTTTTGAAAAGTCTTTCCCTAGCTCTTTGCAGTGCTCATTCTGAAACTGCCTTTAGCAAGGCATTTCTGGGTTCCCTTCTACTAAAATATACTTGCTCTCTCTCTTTCTTGTTTTATTTCTCTCCCTGCATCCCATACCCCTTATCACTGTCTAACAGAGTATGTAATTTTCCTGCTGATTATTATTGTTGCTCTCAGTAGAAGTTTAAGTTTGAAGCTTTTGTTCACTGCTATCTCTGCAGAGCCTAGAGCAGTGCCTGATACAAGTTTAATAAATATTTATTAAATGAAGAAATGAATAATTTCATTTTTACTCAAGCACTTGGTGCATGGGCATCTATGGGTTTTGCTTACATAGATCCATTCCATTTCAGGAAAACACATTCTTTCCTCATTTCCAAGTAGTTTGGAAAGGTTCTATTTCAAAATCCAGATTCCACTGTGAAACATGATCCAGTCCCACCCATTAATTCCATCACTGTGGCCACAGGTGTGGGTGCAGGTCATCTGCTCTGGTCCCGGAATTTTTGCTGAAATTCCTAAGATGGTGCACTCTCTTCTCAATGGCATCCTGTATAGAGGTCATAGCCCACCTTACTGCCATGAAGGAGGATTGACGGGCCAGCTTCCAGCCAGAAACCTATATGTGATCTTGTAGCCTGACCACAGGAGATTACAAAAGCTTTAGGTCACCTGGGCCTGCTGTAACAAAATACCATAGACTGGGTGCTTAAACAGCATGCATTAATTTCTCAGTTTTGGGGTCTGCGAAGTCCAAGATGAAATTCCTATAAGATTCTGCTCTTGGTGAGAGCTCATCCTCTGATTAGCAGACAGCTCCCTCTCCCAGTTTTCTCATGAGGTTTCTTGTGTGTTTATGCACTAACAAGAGTTGAAATTCTGATGCCTCTTCTAAAAGGACCCTTATCCCATCCTGGAGCTTCACCCTTAAGATATTATTGAACTCTAATGACTTTCCAAAGATTCTACTCAGTTACCATACTATTGGGGGTTAGGGCTTCAACATGGGAATTTTGGAGAGATGTAAGCATTCAGCCCATCGCACTTTCCCTGGCAGGTCTCAGAGGGGAGAACTGCCCTCCCCACACCGGTCTTGGTGTATAGCCAGTACACATTAGGCAGTGAAGGGAGTGCCAGTCAAGGACTTGGGCCCTGTCGTCAGTCATGCTGTATGTCTGTCCACATCCCTTACCCAGACATCTCCATCAGAGGCCCCTGTGTTGTTTCAGGGCAAGGAGAACCTGGAAGAATGGGAAACTGGAAGATACTTTCTTACTCTAAGTACTCAGGACTTTTTTACTCCTAGGCATCTCTACCTTTTTCACCCTGGATCCACAAAAAAAGCAGTTTATTGCTCAGGGCCCCCTCAGTAGTGAGATCATTCTCCTATCTGGGCTGATATATCTGATCCTCCTCAGGTGCTGTTCCAGGGGGAAAAATGGAACTCTTGGGGAATCAACTCTTTAGTTTCTTCCTCAGGTCATGGCAGTAAGTAAATAATAGCAGAATTGTTACTTTCATTGCCTTGTGGTTTTAATCAACTGCTTTAACACCTGGCACCTCAGCTCAGTTCTTGACAAATAATCTGCTTTTGGATGAGCCAACAGAGAGGGAGTAGATCTGAGAGACAGAGTTTGGGAGGAGCGTTCTTAAATCTAGTTGGGCTGGAAGCAAGTGCAATACCAGGACCTTTTGGTTACTGAGCAAAAGCCAAGTCAATGTATTTTTGTTTACTGAGCCCTGAGTCAAGTATATCCTCAGTGGGCCTGAGGAACTCTACCCTCTGGGTTCCTGTTCTTGCTTATATTTGTCTTCGTCATCCAGGCTGTGTTATCTCATTTCATAAGTCTTTGTCTCCAAGGAACAGATATTTGTTCTGAGAAACCAGGCATGTTTCCTTGCATAGAATCACACTCAAATTGTAGAATGAGAGGTCATCTGAATGACACTGTAGTGAATTTTTTGTAATGACTCAAGTCATTACAAATAGGATGAACGCTTTTCTTAATATTTTAGAAATCTGAAATATTTTAAAATTTATAAAGTAACAGACTTTGAAAATGTCCCCTTAGTTACAAAAACGCTAATCCAAAAAGACACCTGTACCCAGGTGTTTATTGCAGCACTTTTTACAATAGCCAGGATATGGAAGCAACCCAAATGCCTCCAAATAGATAAATGGTACAGAAAGCTGCGATATATGTACTTGATGGGATACTATTCATCAATCTAAAAAGATAAACTTATGTCATTTGTGGAAATATAGATGAAGCTAGAAGGAATCATGCTAGCGGAAATAAGTCAGAAAGAAAAAGAGAAATACTGGATGGTCTCACTTATATGAGAACAAAGGGAAAACAAACAAACAAGAAAAATTTAGAACTAATTTTTAGCAAAATTGAAGCATAGAGCATGAGGGAGAAGGGGGGAATTCGGAGGTGGGAGTGGCATAAAAGACTAAGAAGATGGTTTATGGGTAAGGTGGTGGGAGTACCCCGGGGTAGATAACGATGTAAAATAAAATATATAATATAATAAAAAAGTCCCCTTAGGAAATTAAATCTGTGCTAGGAAGAAAATCTGTATTAGTTATATCTTTTGCTATGTAGTAAATTGCCTGAAATCTCATTACTTTAAGAGTGACAAACATCTATTATCTGCTTCTCAGGGTATGTAATCCAGGTGCACTTTAGCTGGGTCCTCTGGTTCTGGTTTCCTTACATGGCTATAATCATGGTGTTGCTGAAGCATTAGTCATCTCAAGACTCTTGCATATGTGACTATTTGCAGGCCTCAGCTCCTCATTGTCTACTGACTGGAGAATCTGTTCCTTGCCACATGGGTCTCTCCATATGGCTTCCACTATGGCAAATGACTTTCCCCAAAGTAAATCAGAGTTTGAGAGAGAGGGAACCAGGTTGGAAGTCATGATCTTTTTATAATCTAATCTCTCAGAAGTGACATCTCAACACTTTCTTCACATATATGTATATATATGTATTTTGTTAGAAACTAGTCACTAGGTCTACCCCATACTCTAGGGGGATTTATTTATTGTACAAGGGCCTGGAAAGCATGGGATAGGGATCCTTGGGTCCCATCTTAGGGGCTGTTTACCGCAATCCACCTTCCAATGGCGGATGATTGACTTTCCTACCATGAGTAATGTATACTTTTCCTTACCCGGTTCCCTAAAGTCTCATTACATCAGTTTAAAGTCTAGAATTGGATCTAAATCTAGTTCAGGTTGGATGAGGCTCTTCAAGTGTAGTACCTTAAAATACAGATCCTCTTGATCTGTAGACCAATGAAACTAAAGAGATAAGTTATCTGACTCTCATCTACCCAACATATACTCGTAGGTCAGGAAGGCATTCCTGTTCAACAAGGTGGAAAATTGAAGGAACAAGAGTTCACTGGTTCATGGAAATTCTGAAAATCAGCTAGCTAATTCTGAGATTCCTTGATTAGATCCCAAGACCTGGGAATATTTCTCTGTGACTCTTGGGTCCACTCTTTGGGCTATTGATTCTGCCCTCATGGCCATTACTTTTTTATGAAAAGTAGGACTTTTTTGCAGCTGGGAAGCTCTCTCAGCTTGTATAACTCTGGGATTCCAAAATCTTCTCATTTTGTATTGTCTCTATTCCTTAAAGTCCAAGTTGTCATTTTTTCCCCCTGCAAAGACATCTTTTAAAAAATGTGCACACCTCCTATAAATCAGTTTGGTGCTCACTCTATTAGGTGAGAAGCACACCTATACATTTCTTTGAGATAAGGCTCTTTTTAAAATTATTTTTTTCATTGATCACACAAACACACATATATGTACTTTTTACATCATTGTATACCCTGATGTTTTCCCACCACCATATCACCTGTGAACTGACATCTTAAGGTCTTGTGCTCATCCCTCCCCTGATTTCACCTCTCTCCCCTTCTCTTGCTATATGCTTTAGGTCTGCTGTCAGTTAGTTTTAAGTTTTTCTTGTTTTTTGTTTGTTTGTTTTCCCTATATCCCACATATAAGTGAGACCATACATTATTTCTCTTTTTCTTTCTGGCTTATTTCGCTAGCTACAAATGATGTAAGTTTTTCTTTTATGATTACTGAATAATATTCCATTATATAAATCTTCTGTGATATTATAAGAAACTTGTACTTGGCCTTCATCTCCCAGCTACTGGTCAGAGCTCTGGAGTACAGTCCTAAGTGATAAAACTGATAAGAGCAACTTGTTTCATTTTTGTCTCTGGATTCTGAAACTGTTCCAGAGTGATAGAGGTAAACTCTGAGTGTCTTGTTATTCATAACTAGCCTCTTTCAATCACACCTAGGTTTATGTTACTGAGCTAACTTTTGAAAAGTTCCTAAGGATGGGAGGCTGGTTGCCAAGGAAACAAACCATAAAATTAGAAACTTGGAACTTTCACCTCTATCCCTCAACCATTTGGACCCAGGAAAGACCGAATATTGAATCACTTGTTTACCTAATGGAGTCTTTATAAAAATCCTAACCAAAAGAGTTCAGTTCAGAGAACTATTAGGTTGGTGAAGACAATTTGGTTCTGGGTAATGGTGCATCTGGTAAGGGTGTGGAAGCTCATGTTTCCTCCCACATACTTGCCTTCTGCAATCTCTTCTATCTCTTTGTTCCTGAGTTGAATCCATTATAATAAATAACAGTAACAAGGGTTTTACTGAGTTCTATGAGCTACTCTAGCAAATGGTAAAACCTGAGTAGGGGTTATGGAAATCCTGGTGTATCACAAGTACTGAAGTACAGGTGACAACATGGGCCTTATGAGGTGGGAGGAGACAACTTGTGAAACTGAGTCTTTACCTGCGGAGTATGTGTTGACTACACACAATTAATGTCACAATTGAAGTAAATCATAGGACACCCAGTCATTGTCCACCAAACATTGGAGAATTGCTCAGTGTAGAAAAACCCACCCATCTGGGGTCAGAAATTTGAGTATAGAGAAACAGGAGGCTTTGTTGTTGCTATTCTTTAAAGGTCTTTTGTATGACTGGATAGCACACTTGATCTTTCTGAAGCCTTAGCCAAAAGCTTTACTTTTACACTCTCCATTTTATCTTTAGACCCTGTTTTTCCGGCAATACTCTGGATTTGACACTTATGTAAATGTAATTTATTAATTTTAATATTGCTTCAGTTTTTCACTCTGGTCTCTCCTTCTGCATTTTACTCTAAGTATTTTACTATAAGTTATAAGTAGCAACTGGTGGCACCTTCAGCAGTCTGGAAACACACCTTAATTCAATCACCCAGTTTCTTAGGCATATGTTCTACTTTACACACACCTGCAAGTAACAGTGTTGCATAACTTCAACTACATGAAAAGACCCTTATTACTGCAATTTCCAAAAGTATGATCCTTATTTCATTTTGAACCCTTACCAGCAGCGTCCCTAAGGTCAAAATTTCCACCAATTCTCTGTTCAAGACAATATAGATTTCTCTAATATGCTCTTCCAATTCCTGTCAGTCTCTGTCAATGGCTAGGTTCCCAGGTAATCCCCATATATGTTACAATAACACCCTACCTGAGAGTACCCAAATCTTTATTTATTCTTTTTCTCTTTTTGTCTCTGAAAGCAACTATTCTAGTGTATTTAACTAGTAGTATTTTCTTTGTGGAAAATTTTTTTGTTTTGTTTTTTTTTTTTTGAGACTAGGTCTCGCTATTTTTCCCCGTGGAACCGCAGGCTCTCGTTGCCTGGGGTACCACAGACTCAAGCAATCCCCAGCCTCAGCTTCCCAGGTAGCTGGGATAATAGGCGCGCGCCACCACGCCCAGCTATTTTTTGGAACTAGGTCTCATTACAGGCCCCCGGCGGGACTCGAACCATGATCCCTAGCCCCGGTCAATTCATAGGCTGAAGCTTACAAGCACGAGCCATCGTGCCCGGCCTTGTGGAAAGTTTTTATTAAAAAAAGCTTGCTCTTGTTTTGTGAGCATGAATTTTACATTTCTAAATGGTATTATTTTGTAAGATTATTTTGTTTTTCACTCCTTTTAACTCTTTTCACTCATTTTAAAGGCATTTTCACACCTTTTAACTATCACTATGCTTTTAAGATGCTTTTCTGTTTTATCCAATCCCCCAGGTATGGACACCCAGATCACCTTCAGCTGTCTGCCACCATCACAGATAATGTGGCCATGACCATTCTAATTCATGTGTGAGGACCATGAATCTTCTAAATCTGTGTGAGATTGATTTGGGAGCTATGCACACCCAGAACTGGAATTGATGATATGCTTAATTTGACTATGATGTACTGAGTTATTCACAATAAGGCTGCATCAGTCTTTCTTCCCACCAGTTATCATAAAGATCCTGTATCCCACATCTGAGTTAACTCAGTATCATCAGACCATTGAATTTTTTCTCAGTCTTTTGACATGAAATCATAATTCATTAATATTTTGACTGGCAGTTTTCCTTACACTTAATAAAGTTTGAGAAGCTCTTATACTTTTGATTTTGACCTTCCACAAACTGCCTACTTGTTTTTTTAAATTTTATTTAATTAATTAATTAATTTTTTGATATATATTTTTTTATTTATATATAAATTTCACAACTTTGTAATCTCAAGGGTTTGCCCCCCCTTCCCCCCCTTTCCCTCCTGTTCATAGTTGTGCGTTTCACAAACTGCCTACTTGTATCTTTGTTCATGTGTTTTTGAAGATAAGGAACTAGGGATAATTCTTCTGCATTCTCCACTGTTCCTAGACCACTACTGGATTTCAATTGATGATTGATGAAAAGGTCAATGTAGCTATGTTATTTGAGTTTCTGGAGTCTGAGGCCTACTTTTCCTCTACAGGCCCTGAGGTGTCTGCTGTCACTCATTCAGAACACATCTATCAAATGACTATCCTGTGCCAAGGCTTCCTGTGCTACTCTCCTTTCTGGCAAAGCCCAAATGACCTGTCAGTCACTCTATCAATTGAATAGGAGAATGAAGCAGGTTAAACTAGTCATCTGGCCTCAGACAGACTCTGGTAACATTTTAAATGCCTTTTTATAGACTGTAACATTGGTCTGACCATTGATTCCTGCCTGCCTCCCCACCCCACCCCCCCTTTATTGTTGTTTTTTACTGCCATATGCCTAAAGCAAGGCTAGGCCCAAGGAATATTGGTTATGTTTTTGCACATGAACGGGCGGGGGGGGGGGTGTGGTCGGGGGTCATATCAATTCTTATTTTTCTGCTCATGAAAACAACACTACATCTTAGTGAATTATGATTGTCAAAAATATCATGGATTTCATAGTCAAAAAGTAAACTCTCCTAACTGCACAATATAAAACTCACAAATCCCAGTGTGATAACATTTGACTATACTTTCAGAGAGAGGAATTGTTCTCAGCTTTGGCCTAACTACTCTTCCATGTATCCTAGGGCAGGGTTAGTCCTCTAATTCTGTATATCTTGACTAAAAAAACTCCAACATATATTGTAATTATCTGTTTATTTTCTCTCCCTCCTCTAGATTTTAGACAATTTGGGCACAGATTGTCTTATTCATTTTTTCAATTTATTGTACTTAGCAAGGTACTTGTCATATAATAGGGGTTCAGAAAATATTTACTGATTGAATGGACATTTGAAAAAAGAACATTTATTGAGAATGGGTGAAAAAACAAATGAACAAAAAAACATTTATTGGGCACCTGCTATTCACACACTATGCCAGATGCTTGAAATTCATAGGTGAATAAGATATAGTTTTGTTGTGTGGAAAATAGCATCTATCATATAGGGAGATGAACTTCAAATAGAGAGGTAATACCACTTAAAACCTTTTTAATCTCCAAAGGGTCCCACTGCCCTTGAATTCTGCATGTGACTTGTATTTTAATAAAAAAATATGGACTTTCTATTTCTGTGTGCATATGTGTAAGAGGCACTTTATCTGACTGTCTCTGTCCCATCCTAGCTAGGAGTCAGTAGAGATTAAAAGCTATTTGCCCAGAATCCAAAGGGTCTTGATTAAGTGACTAGAATATCTATGTAGCCAACTGAATTTGCAGTGAATATAGTAAGTGACCCTAATGATGTTGAATTTTTAATTCCTTTGGATCCAACAGCTCATAGGGGATCCAATAATTAGACTGGAATTTGGGGGAGACTTAGTTTCCTGTAAGGTCTGGTTAGGTACCACTTGGACAACATACCATCAAGGTCTACAGTCATAGCTCCACAGGGATCTTGTCTCAGGTTGTATCAGACTTTGTGAGATGGTTCTTATGGTGACTTCTAAAATGACCAGTGGGCATGGAGCAGGGTCAGGAACAATGCTAGATTTGGCATTATGTTTTCTGTGGAAGAACAAATACCCATTTCTTATAAAAAGGTTTCGTTGTAAGAATCACTTAATAGTTGGTATTTGATTAAGAAAAACAAATTTGAATCTCAAGCAAATGAAGGAGAGTTTCTTCATTTTCATGTCTGTGAACTGTTGATGATAGAGCCTGATGTGAAATTATCTTCAACAAACTTTTCTCACTAATGTCCTGTGGAGCAGGGTTCTTTTATCTTTATTTCTCCTATGATCTTGAAGCAATTGCTCAATAACCACAATGTATGCTTCAGTTAAATATAGAACTCCTATCTTGTCATTCTTTCAAAACATTGTCTAGTTTGCTTGTGTGCAATTCTTAATTCTATCTTATACATTTAGCTACTTCTAGCCAGTTTATAGTGTACATTTCCTTTTTTTGTTTGTTTGTTTGTAGGATTATATGAACTTTTTCATCAAAAGCCAAAATATCCAATGACTGTCAAATGCATAAATTAGGGATTGTGAGGACAACCAGTGGAGCAGGGGTCAGTCAACATTTTCTATGAAGGCTTGAAGGCCTGGATAGTAAAGCTTTTAGGGTTAGAAAATCATACAACCTATTATAATTATTTCCCACTGCTTTTGTAGTGCTAACACAGCCATAGATAATATGTAAATGAGTGAGCAAGGTTGTGTTCCAATAAATCTTTATTTATAAGAACTAGTAACAAGCCAAACTCAGCTTGTGGGCTATAGACTGCTGATCCATAAATCAAATATAAGTGATAGAAACACACAGCTGTAGCTCTGAAAAAAAATCAACCTTTGAAACCCTCATTTTGAACTGTCTCTTGGCATCTAGCAGCTAGTGCCCAGTTTGATTCTTGGGTGTTAAGCTTAAATGTAGAGTGAAGGGTTAGAGTGAGTGTTTACAGATAATCAGAAACCAGATACACTAAGTGATACCCTAACCTCTCAATTTCCAGGTGAAGCCTCTTACCCAGTTTTAAGTGGACCATGATAATGGGCCAAAGTGAAGTATATGGAATGGAAGCCAAGCTCTTCACACTTGGGAAGTTGGAGTTTGGTGGTTGGGACATATCACTAGGAGTAAGACAGGAGTTTTCTTTTGCAGCCCAGAGATGAACAAGAATCCAGTTATCCTTAATTCCTCTGGAAGAGGTTCAGTTCTGGTTTTGAAGGAGTCAATGTCAGAGCATAGCATTTAGGGTTAGAGTCCTAGATTTCTGCTGGAAATTTGTATGGCAGTTCTTGTGCTTTCTTTATAGCCACCGACAGATGAGTAATTCATTGCCATGTGGATCCTTATACAAAGTTAACATTTGCTGAGGCAATGTTCTACTGTCTGCATATGATTTCAAAGGAAAACAAGTAAAAGCTTAAAGAAAGGCAAGAAATTGAAGCTTAGCTATCCTTCATCTGGAAGAGGGCCAATAAACACATTAATGCATGGAGTGGATATTGCAGCCAAATTCTAAGACTGTGGTTAATTTCCTCTCTGCCTATACCATATCTGTAATCTTGTTTTTTGCTCTGTCATTTTTTTCTTTGGTCTGAGCAAACACAAACCATCACTGAGTTCCCGGCTCTGGTAGACTCCCAAGTGGGCAGCATCTGTTGGGTGGAGGAGTAGTTCATGCCCAAGATGTTTTTAGAGGGCTGACCCAGCACTGGTGTCAGGCCATCAATTAGGCAGTGGGAGAGGGGAAGCTATGAGGTTGGTAATTACACATTATAGTACAGTTGACCTCCAAGAGCAGGTGGTGGGAGCTAGTGAAATTCCAGGCTCTGTCACTCAGGATTCATTTTGCCTGTTGTGTTTAAGCCTGAGGGGATGCTCATTGATCTGGAAGAGATTATCCACAGTTTTGTTAATAATAAGAAAATAATGTATTTAATATAGCTGAATATGTATCTTTTAGTAGCCTGAAAGTTGCTGTTACATCGTTTAAACCATTTTTTCTTTTTTTGTGTGTATACACATGAACATATATATGTGTATCTATACATAAATATGTAAAAGTGTATCAGACTTTATATCTATCATTTGTTCAGTATTCACTCTTTCCACAGAATAGACCCTTTGCTAAGGTTTTGACAGTCTTAATATTTCCATTTCTTTGCAACTGCATCTTTGTTACTAAGATATCATTATTCTTTTTTTTTTTTTTTTTTTTTTTTGAGACTAGGTCTTGCTATTTTTACCTGTGGAACCGCATGCTCATGTTTCCTGGGTTACCACAGACTCAAGCAATCCCCAGCCTCAACTTCCCAGGTAGCTGGGATTACAGCCACACACCACCACACCCAGCTATTTTTTGGGACTAGGTCTCACTATGTGCTCCCAGCGAGACTCAAACCATGATCCCTGGCCCCGGCTGTGGCTTTCTAGGCTGCCGCTTACAGGTATGTGCCACCATATCCTGCCTGAATCACTATTTTTGCTTCACATCTCTGGAGAGGAAGGTAAAGAAAAATGATGGAAGACACCCAAATTCTGGCAGCAGATTTGGTGGATGTCCTTTCCATCCTTCTGGTTCTGCCTACAGTTTTTACTGTTGCTCTGATATTGAGCTGTGGTTGTTTTTGGTCCTCTTAGGCCTTGGATGGGGCATGGCGAGCAGTGCTGGGTATCTTGGGTCAGCCCCTGGTGATCTGGAGGCAGGCAGGGGCCAGGACAGTAACACCTAAATGCTTCATTTTTTTCCTTAGCTTTTAAACCATGTCAACAAGCACTTCTTACCATAATACCCTTGTGACCTTGATGACCAAAACAGGTAGAGGTTTTGGCAGAAGATAGATTGTTTTCCAGTTTCACTGAAGTTATAAAAATGACATTTTTGAACTTTAATTCCTAGCATTCATGACTCTGGGCACTTTCCTCTTCTTTCTTTCTTGTCACTCTTCTTTGAAGACCAAGTCACCTGTTCATCAGCTTGAACAATGTTTCAGGTGATAAGAAAAGAGGAAATATCAGAAACCCCAGAGGTGCCAATTATCTATCCCTTTCATGCTAACAACTGCATTGCTACTCATAGCTGGAGAGAAAAGTAACTGTTTTTCTCTCAACCTACTGTGGAGGGCTTTGTGTGTGCCAAAGTAGTCAAATCAGACTTTTTAATGAGTAAGAGTTAAAAAAAAAAAAAGGTAAATTGACTTTTTACAGGGAAATAGGCCATTCCTCAAAAACTATTAAAGGTCCTGTCATCCAGAATATCCTTATCCTGTTGACCTTATTTACAGATTTCATGAAAAATATATCATCATAACATTGATGTATGGACCCTGTAGCATCCAATTTCTTGAAGGCATCTGTACCTGATAAGGATGCCGGTCATGCGCTCATAAACGTGGGGGCAATATAAATGAGATGATGCCCCATGGAATATAATACACACAGATGCTTTTCTAAAATATACTCGTATCCTTTGAAAATAAGGCAATTTGGCTCTCTGCTTTGGCTCTGAGTGAAATAATGTTCCGGGAGGGGGAGGCAGGTAATAAAAGCGACAATTGCAAAGTGTTACTGGCAGTTTTTTCATTTTTACTGCAAGCTGGGTATACATTTGTCTTCATTGTCAAAGTGCTGGTGTTGTTTACAAGTGAAAGACAAGAAAGCAGGAAAGCTGATTCAATGTTCTTGGCTGGGGCAAACATTTCTTCCTCACAAATCCAAAACCACATCTTGAATGGGAATTGGGTGATACTCTCCCTGCTTTACATTGGGTGAGATTACTTTGGTTCTTTCCCCACCTGCCTTGAGATGTAGAAATACCTGGTGATTGTTGCTTTTAGAATGTGATATAATAAACATAGCTATTTCCATCAAGTTGACTGGAGACTGAGAGCTGTGGGGACCAGTCTTTGGCAGTTTGGAAAGCCTTTGCCAACTTCTCTTCCTTCAGGGGTAACAAAAAGTGGATGCAGTAATTCTGGAGACAGTGATGGTTGCCCCACTCCTTTACTATGGCCAGGTTGGAAAATTCTTCCATTTCTCCACAATCAATCTCCATTGGCAGGACAAAGCTCAAAACTGGCAAGTGTGTTCTCTCCCAGTCTCTCGCATATGTATTGGATGAGGAACAAGAAGGAAGCTGTAATTCTTCTTTGTGCTTTTGAGAAAACCCAGCCCAAACCTTCCAAATGGAAGTATTTACCGGGGGGAGCACAGCTAAAAGGAGAAAAAGCCCACATGCCTATTTCAAAACAAGTCAAAAATACAAGGACTTCAGAAGTGAAAGCAGACTAAAATGGAGCAGAGCTTGCTGGTCCTCAGCAACCAAACAGTAACCCTCTGTGCGGCCCCTCCTCATTTATGAACAACCAACAAAGCAACTGCAGGTGATCTTGGCTGAAGTCACAGAGGCCTCTCAGATGGCTAGGCCCCTGTGAACTTATTCACTGCCTCATTAAAGCAATTTCAAAATCAATTCTGGATTTGACAAGCCCTCAGTACATTGTTGCTTTTCTGTGATGGGAGTGACATGTTAGCAGCAATTAGACTTTTGCACATGCAAGTCAGAGCCTGTTCAGCATATTCTTTATTAGACAAGCCTAAAAAGCATTATTATAATCATCTAACCTGAGGTCATGGACACATGCTCTATGATCTCTGCCTCTGCCTGCAGTCCCCTTGGTGAAATTTTGCCTTTTGTCCAACCAGATTAAAAGGAAGTGCTTATCCCAGATGCGATATTGGCAAATCAAAGGTCAGAGCAAAGCTAGCGGTACCTTCCGTGTTTTTAATACAAGTTATAGGAGCAATCAGATTAGCATGAACGGATATTGCTCCTGATAACAGATGGAGCAGGATTCTTATGCAAATGAGAGAGGACATGCTTCTGTCATTTGTGGCAATATTCTGGGGGCACACGTGGGGATGCAGTTATTTACTGGGGTTATCCAGCCTTGGGACAGCGAGCATGTTAAAGATGGGGCTCCAGTGAAGCAAAGGCATAACAGTCCTTTATCTCATGGAAAACCAGCTCCTTTGCTTATGAAATCAGATGGCTCTACTTGTTTGAAATGGCTCCGCCTAGCCAACTCTGTTGGTCAACTGATGTTAATTAACAGTAGGAGCTGCTCTGTTCTCTGCTTCAGGAGCCCAGTAGATTGAGCTTATATTAAAAATATACTAAAAACTATTAAACAATATTTCAAAATATTAATTAAAGAACAATGTAACCTGATTTCCCCAATACTTAACCAGCCAGATGAGGTCAAAGTTAAGTTTCATACGTTAAAAAACAAAACCAGAAGAAAAGGGAAAGGGGTCACTGGATGCCATTTCTATCTGAAGGACCCCAAAAAGGAATCTGTTATGTTCCCACAAACAATTCACTCCTGGTCTTCACCTCTGATTTCTGCTTGGTTAGCTAGCACCTGAGAGTAGTTTAATGCCCAGTGTCAGTGTGAAGAAAGCTAATGTAATATAACTGTTCATATTCAAGTAACTACCTTTTCTACTCCTACTTTGAAGATGAGAAAACAGGGAACCAGCAAGGTTCAGGCCCTCTGACTTTGGTTAACTCTAAGCTGCTTCTAGAACAACTCCATCCATGGGGGCTGCCTCCTTAAGCTTCTGAAACTGCAAAATCTTCAGTGTTCCAAGTAAGTGACTAACTGAATGACTGACTGGATGAATGCTAAAATCCAAGCAAATTTAAATAATATTTCAAATTTCCCAGATTAATGGGTTTGCTTATACTGAGCAGCCTATTTAAAATTGTAAACAACCTTCAAACCTGTAGTCTATTTTCTCCTTCTCTACTTTAAGATTCTCTATGATGCTTATTGCCACTGACATAGATATATTTTATTTGTCTGTTGCTCTTACTAGAATATAAGTGTAGGAATTTTTCAGTGTTTTGCTCTCTGCTGTTTCAGTGCTAGAATAGTACGTGCAACAAGCTTGGGTCTTGATAATTATTAAATAAATGAAAAGTATTTTAGCATAAATGGAGGAGGGAATGTGTCCCCTCTTTGGTTCAGAAATATACTTATAGAACTGTGTACATTGTTGATGAGGAATACAGTGTTAAAAAACTGGAAAGAAATTCAATACTTTTTTGCCTCCTTTGCCATGTTTAGGACAAGTCATTTCTTTTGGTCACACCAAACTGGTGGTTGAACAGAATTAAAGCTTCTTGTCTAGGAGCTTTCTCACCCAATATCCCACCCACTTAGTGTGACCGGGTCTTGGAACTTTCTTTCCCACTTAGCACTTTATTAAGGCCTTCTCAGAAAGCCCCCAACTGATCTGGTATTGTCCCCGCCCCACTTTTGGTTGCTTCCTGGTTGACTGACTGCAGAGGCTTTAGAGGGTCCTTGCTGTTTTGTTGGATCAGGAATGCTAGTTTTTGAAGAGGTCTTGCTCATTGCTGACTTCCCCCAAGCATTTGTTTTTGAAGCCAAAGCTTCAAAGCTGAGCAACATCTGAAATTCCTCAGCTTTTCATCCAGTTGGAGAAGCTATATGCAGATCCTCAAGAAGCCATTTGTTCCTTCCAGTTGGGTTTGTCAGATAGGTAGGAAGCCACCATTTGGGAGGATGACATGACACCCTACCTTAAGGAACAGTGTTTCTCCAGAAGGTCTACTTGGGGGTAACATTTTGATTTCCAATTTCCCAGAGAGAAGCTTTCAGAAAGTAGTAGAAATTTCTCTCTCTCTCTCTCTCTCTCTCTCTCTCTCTCTCTCTCTCTCCGTAGTTGTATCTGTATCTGTGTTGGTAGTTTTTTTTAGCTGATGGGTAAACAAAAGGTTTGAAAAGAAACCTTAGCATTTCCAACAAGAGCTAATAGAATAGCAGTTTTCAAAGCTTCATTTAGGGACTCCTTCATGGGGTTTTATAGTACCATTAGACATTATTTGCCTTTTCACTCTCAGTCTCTCATCAGTACACTGAAGAGTTTCCAGAAGTTCTCTGACATGTGATATTGCAACAGAATGAATGCAGAAGCAGATATGAGAACTAGCTATCTCCTTTAAAACCAGGCATTAAAGATATTAGCAAAATGTAAAATAATACCCCTCTTCTCAATTATTTTGTTTATTATACTTTCCATAAAATATTTTGATCACTCATTTTTTAAAGAATAAATCTTCAAAAATCTCTCAGTTGTATTTCCTATAAAGTTTTTATAGATGTGTGTAAATGTCTGTATATATATGTATATACACATATATAAAGAAATTGTATATATGTATATATGTATGCATATATGTATGTGTGTATGTATGTTATATATATATATCCCACTATAAACAAAAGAACTTTTAGAAACCTCAGAATTTTTAAAACAATAAAGAAGTCTTGAGATTAAAAGTTTGAGAACCATAGTAATAAAAATGTCAAAACTCAGTCTGAATAAAATCACAGAGAACCATGTTTCAGAACTAGAAGAATGGTATAGTCTGGTTTCCTTGCTTGCTCAGGCAGAGTTAGTACTAGGCCTTCTTATAGATGGGACACAGACATCCACAAAACCAGAGGTTCTTGGGCTTTCCTAAGGCTCTACAGCAGTGTAGCAGGGGGAAAGAGGGGTGGAAGTGAGGAGTGAGAGTCAGCAGGACTAAGAGCCCAGTCTTACTCATTCCACTGTAGACAGAGCTCCATCCACTACCCCACACTGCCAGAGCAGAGATGGTTCTTATTAAGAAAAAGAAAGCAAAAGCAGACAAACCTACCTGTCTTCTCCTTTTTCAGTTACATTTATTTTTGGTGAAAGTCCTTCTGGTGAAGGATCTGAAAGTGCTGGAAAGAACCATTTATTTGCTTAGCTTGCTGAATTTAGAAACAGGGTTGAATTTGGCGATGGTGGCTGTGCTGACCGCAGTCTTTTCAAGGCTTGACTTGGCATGGCTGTAGGCAAACCTCAGGTCCTGAATGACCACTTACCAGGGTTAATTTGTTTCTTGCTGCTCCAAAGGGCATCTCCTACATAGCCTTTGGCTCTCCACAGAATGAGCAGATTAGAGTGAGAGAGGCTGCCTAAGATGTAAACTGCAGTGTTCTTACAAACTCCTCTTCATAATGACAGTTCATTGTTTTTACAGTATTCTAATACTTAGGCTTGAGTCACTAGGTCCCAGCTCATATTCAAGTAGGAAGATAATTATATACAGGTTGGATCTTTGGGAGTCATCTTAAAGACTGCCTGCTGCAACCTCTAACCTTACCTCAGATCTTCTCAGTCATTCAGTGAACCCTCTTCACCACACTGCTCACTACCTATGAGCCAGTGTAGTGTAGGGGTTAAGAACATGAATTCTTATCCTTTCTTCCTAGGTTTGAACCACAGCTCTACCACTGGTAGCATTAGACCTGGGTCAGGTTTCTCTGTGTCTTTTTCCTGACCATAAGATATTGATAATAGTTGTTGACTTTTCATGGGGGTTATAAAGACCAAAGTTAATACTATAGTGATTAAAATAGTGGCTGACAGAGAGTAAGCACCAGATGGTACAATTATTATTACTGCTCTACACCATATTACATAACTTCTCTTGTTTATTGCCAAAAACATGCCCACCAAGAAGGTATGTCGCACTATCTGCTGATGAATGTTTAGAGGGTGTAAACATCTTGCTCAAGGTATGATCCCTAGTAAGTGTTTGAACCAAATCTCTTTACCCAGTCTTCTTTTATTCGTACATAGGAGAATATAGCATTAAAGAAAATGGTTATGTTGGAGTTTAGGGAGAGTGAAATAAAAATATATTTAATATTTTTCTGAGATACTTATGAACGCAGGAAGACATTTTTTAGTCATTCCTATGTACATCAACAGGAGTTTTTCTAGGACTAACTTTAACTTTGAAAATAAATGACTGGTAGCCAGGCTAACTCAAAATTAAGCAGTCACTTGGGCTATAATTGCTTGCCATGTGATTTTCTCACCCTTTCTATGGTACTTACCTTGCAATTAAATGATCAATAGTTATCCTGTAAGTAGCAAGTATGCCCATGAAATTTGTGACCTGTAAAATCAACCATTATAAGAAAGGAAGTGTTAAATGGTCTGGAAATGATCAGAGCCATCAAACACATGCTAGTGGGAAGGTAGGGCTGTCTCCTCTCTTCTACAAATCCATTGAGATGCTAAATTTAGAGCTGCCCAAATAAAATCACAGACTGTGCATCAGCACCATTTGCAGATCTTTGTTGGCAGGAGCTGGTCAACCTATGACCATGTCTCCTTTCATGCTAGGGACTTCTTGCCCACCAAAGGAGGAAGTTGCTTCTCTCCAGATCCACCAAGTAAAAATTCCATAATCGGTTATCAGGCCAATGTATGATTAAGCCTGCTTAGTTGGGACTAAGTGGCCTATTCACTTGGTCTCAGCTGAATAGGATGTGTTTCCTTGTGACTTCCTAGTAGAAGAATCCTTTAGGAAGGCAAATGTCTGTGAATGAGCCTTGGGGAAATGGGGAATGCCCACCCCTTTTAGATTCAGGTAGTGCAGGTAGACTATACTGGGAAGAAAGCATTTGGTATTCGTCTCTGCATCCTTTTCAGAAACATATTTAATCCATAGTCATTGATTCAGGAGTAAGGAAGAAAGGTAAAATTACTCCCCTTAAGTGCCTGCTTCTTTACGGGGAACTCATGATGGATTCATATGGCTAAATAAAAGGTGTTGTAGGGCGGTGGGACCAGACCCTATTGACATTAATTGGGACTATCAGAGGAACTGGGCATTCAGGAAAGACTTAGTGAGAAAGGTTCAGTTTGATCTAGACCTTGAAGTCTTTATTAGGCAAAGAGGAAGGAAAAGGCCAAGCCCTTTATATTTCTAGGCGATGTCCTCAATTCCAAGAAGGCATCTTAGTATAGAGAAAATGGACAGACTTTAGATTTGGTTAGACTTGAACGGAAGTCTTACCTATGGTACTTCATAGCTTTTGAAGCAAATCACTTGATTTCTTTGTAACTCTTTTTCTACCTACAAGACTGGCATAACAAAACCTACTGAGAAGAATGGTAAAAATCATATTAAAAATATGTGCTTACACATAGTAGATGCTCAGCAAACAGCCTCCTCTCCCTCTTTTTGGATTGTCCCTTCAGATTTTTTACTAAATTTATTAGGCCTAGCGGCCTGAGCCAATTCCTTTTTCTACATCATGTATGCTAATTTTGGTCTTTTGAAACTCTCCATTAAGGCTGTCACCAAATGCCAACTCTTCTATGAAACTTGCCTCAGTTCCTCTAGCCATATAAGGATCTCTCCTTTCTTCATGTTTCCTTTAATCACTATGTCAGGTATTCACTCACTATCACTTGATATTTCCCACAAAAAGTACATTCATTATGTCAGACCTGTCTTTCTGGAGCTATAGTAATTAGCAAAGTGATGATTGTGTTTAGGAAGTTTTTATTCTATGACCAGTTGAAGAACTGAAAAGAATGCAGAATGATTCTGGAGGACCAGTCACAGTAAGCGGAAAGGCATGGAGATGGGCTCACCCATAGTGTTAAGGCTACAAGAGTGGCCTGGCTAACATTGACCATTTGGGTTGAAGATATTTCAGAGCTACATTTAATTCATAGTGATACCAAAATGTCAATTAGTCATGATATTTTTGTACTGAAATTTTAATTCAAATTTATGTACTTTTTTCCCCCAAGAGCAACTAATATATCTGAATTGACAGCCACCTGCTTTTGGATTCAATATTATAAGACAAATATTCTGGTATCATGAATATAACTTTGATAATATAATTTGTAAATAATTATTAATTTACAATCATGGTAAAATATGTAAATTGTGAAGGTCTTTGCACTTATCTGTTCACATAAATAAGGTAAATAATAAATACTTCACTGTGCATGACAAAAAATCCCCAAACACAAACCCAACTTGTCAACTTGTTTGTTTCAAGACATTTGTCCCAATTTTCCTTCCCCACTTGAACACCACCACCCTGTTCACCACATTTGAGGTTGACTTGATATAAATCTGAGTCTTGTTTAGTGTATTTAACCCTCAAACTGGAAACTCTTGGCCGCAGAATTAGTTATATTAGTTCTTTGGAGTAGGGGTGAAAATATCTAGGTCACACTTTTAATAGGGACAGTCAACTCTAAACTACATGCTCTTAATGAGAGGTTGGGTGTGCCCATTGCTGCCAATTAGGCAGATGACAGCTACCAGGTGGGTAGGGCTTGCTAAGTTGCCAGCATAGTTCACATTGGAAACCATTTAATACTCACTTATTCATAGATTTAAAACTCAAGAGAGAAAGAGGAACAGAGCTGCCTGAACTTTTGCCAGAGAATCTGATTTCCTCTTCAAAGCTAGGATGCTTTGAGGAAAAAATTTCACTTAGATGACCACCGTGGATATGCCACTTAAATGAACTAGAAGGAAGAATTCAAGGTGGTTAGGTATACTGAATACAGTTGAGTTGACAATGAGCTTAACCAGGCAGAAAGTATCTGGTTATTTAATTTTCTTTATTTGTTTATTTCTTTGTTTTTCACAGGCTTAGCATTACCAGAAGAGACTTTCTTGATTGTCTGCGTACTTGGGAGTGTCACACAGCTAGTTGATAATCGTTCTGAATCTAGCGATGTTTCCTCTATTTCATTTTTATAAAGTCCTTTTATGTGCTTTTATTTACCAACACCAGTTATATGAGATTACTGCCTCTATTTTATATTATTGTTAGCATATTATTGTGTTACATCTCTGTTAACATTGTGACAATAAAGGATTTCTCCCCGCATGTGTAGTGGTGCATCTTTTCAGGCACCAAAGCACCCATAGTCCTCCACCATCATCTGCTGTGCTCTTAACTACTCCCCCAGTCCTCCCACTCTAGTGTCTCAGATCTGTGATCAGTTTATAAGGATTTGTTTTATAGTTTGTCTGTTTGACCTTTTGACCTTTTGTTTGATTTCTCTATATACTATGCCCATTTTAAAGATGAGGCAATTGAGGTTCAGAGCAAGATTCAGTTGCTTTTGGTTTTCTTCCCCATCTTGTTTCAGCCTTTTACAGGGAGTTTGAGGTTAAGTGCTGGACAAGAATAGGCATCTGTGTAGATGCTGACACATGGCTTTGTTTACGGGACACAGAAAGAACCCTTGGAGAACCTGACAACCTCTGGAGACTGCTGGGTCATCATTTATTCACCATCAGCTCTGGAAATCCCCAAGCTTTGCCAGCTGGGGGACTACTGTGCATTCCCTAAGAAGTCTGACACAGTGTTCCTAGGGTGCAATAACAAAACTCAGGCACACATTTGTAGACAACTGGGAGCAGGCGTTCGAAATTCCCTCAGACACTTGGTAAGCCCTCTCAAATCTGTTCTGACTGTGTGTGGGTGGCTGGGTTTCATCAAGAGGGCACTGAAAGCACCAAGAACCCCTGACTCACTCTGGATGGGGCAGGTCCTCAGGTCTTGCCCTCCTAACTCCTATGCTTCATATAGTCCCCCTTTGTGAAATGTAGACACTGACAGAGCAGACATTGCCCAAGCTTTATTTGCAAGCTTCCTCAAGAGGAGATATTTTAAGATATTGCCTCTAAATTTGTGTACAGCTCAAAGTTCTCAAATCCCACAACTATGAGCAAGGGAAATTTATGGTGGAGTTCACTGGCTTTTAAAATATACACAATAGGCTGCTGGGCTTGCTACTAGGTTCAGTCACTTTTCCTAGTGCTGTCTGCAGTTAATACTGAAAGAGAGACGGGTAAGTTGCAAAGACTAGGTGGAAGAGAAACATGAAAAAAAAAATCTTTACTTATGCTTATTTTTCATTTATCATCTAATCGCAGCTTGCCAAAGGACTTACTGGACCTTGCTGGTTTCATCAACTTAAGAAAAAACCCCAAAATACAAAAGCTGCTTTTCTTTTGTCTGTGGAGTGAGCTGCTGGTAGCTTGGGCTCAGGCTGCCCCGCACTGTGGCTTTCAGAGACTAGCCAGATGGCTTCATAAACAGATTCTCTGCATGGTGGGGGCAGAGGTGAGGACAGACAATGAATATGGGGGGCGTGTCAGAGTGAAGCTGGAAGATCTCTTGAAGTCAGGAATTGGAAATAGGGAAGCAAAACATCTATCTTGGTGTTTAAGAAAGGCTAAGTAACATGGACACTTCTATCTAACTGTTACTCTCCACAGAGAACTTTAAGAGACATGAATCTAAAGTTCCCACAAACCCCAGAGAGATAAATCTTCTGTGCCAACTTTCAAAACTGATACATATTACTCAAGAAAATGCACAAAACTTTGAGTTGGTTGGTACTGGTTAGCCCACTTTAAGGTCAGATTTTGCATAGAAGGTTCAGAGACAGGAAATACACTGGTGTACAAACAATCAACAGGGCATTGAAATGATGCATTCTTTCCATCCATACCAGGATATACTCTGTCAGCTGTAGGCAAAATGTATATATATATTTATTTTGATGACTTGTTTGCAAAGTGACTACAACTCTTTAGCATTGGCAGTAAATCTCTGTTGTGAAATTGCACCAGATGAAAGCAAAGGGGATTTCACTGTGCCAACTGAGGTCTGTTCTCAGGTAAGTGGGGGGAGAAAGATACTCCTGTCTAACAGATGCCTCTGTATATGAGAGTGGTGTCAGTGTTGTCTGAAAGAACACATCACTGTCTTTCCATGTACCGTCGTAAACATCTTTGGGACACCATATTCACCATGTGCCTTTAAAATTTTTATGCCCTTAAAGCATCATTCATCTCTGACAATTCTGCCAGGTTGGCCTGTTAAAATTTAAACTATTGAATTTTCATAATCCTTTGTAAGTGAATATGCTCCCAACTGACTATTACTCCTGAGAAAACTAGGAAATGATCTGAAAAGGATGATAATTTATGATAATATAAAACAAGACCAATTGTTCCTCCTGGATTAAACAGTTCAGATTTGAACTGAAGTCCAGAGACTTGAATTTCTAATCAGTATTATTTCATGTTAAAACTTTGTGGACCAGTTTTGCCATTGATAGGATTTTCATTGACTAGATAATAGAGTGTGTTTCCTAAGAAGAATTAATTCAAATATATTAAACACCTACTTATACAGAATTGTTCATTAAAATTTTTAATCATAATAGTATATATTAGCAGGTATTTCTGATTTCATATTGAAAAACCAAAGATATTTTCAAATTAAGTCAGTGTATCTATAAGTTAGAGGTATGACCTCATTGTAGAAATGGTAACATCTAGGTGATGTTTATAAATAAGGCTTCTTTAAAAATTCTGGGAACAAACTACTACACTGAGAGACCTCTATCCTATATTAAACTGTACAGCTTCCAAGGCACCCACATTTTACATTAAACATACATACACAATTTAATGGATTTTTGTAAATTAGATTTTACATTTATATGGTTACTGCAATTTAGTTACTTGTAATTGACTGTAATTGCATTGTTATGATTTATACAAAATTAGAAATTCTTTTGAGGTGAGAAAAATCTAACCTATAAATTCTTTTCAAGTGTAATTGCATTTTTATCAATATTAAATTTCACAATTAGTGACCTTTTCATGTTTGTCATATTTGTAGATTTTGAATGAAATATTTATTTACAGTTTGTAACTTTATTTTTTTGTATTCTGAAGCTAAGACATTCCTTTGCTCTCTACCCCTGCATAGTCTCTAACTTTTGTATAGATTCTTGGAAAACTTTGTGTTCTTCTTGTCTGGTGTTTACAATGGACCTATTTTGAAATCCTTTGAAGTCATAAAATTTTTAAAAAATTCATAAGCTATTGAGTAAGTGGTAATATTGTGTTAAATTGTTTTCAATCTCTGCTGCCTTTAGCTAGATTACACAGGTACAAGAACCAAGAGGTAGAAATTGGATTAACTCTTGTCAACAATTCTGGTGACCTACTTTTGGGATTTGTACTTCTTGTTCTGGAAAACTTAAGCTCTACTGAAATATCATACCTGGTTATAATGAGAAGAACTGGGGAACTTCTTGCAGGGGGATCAGTAAATGTTTTACTGAATTTGCAGCTATGACTAACCACCGAATTAACTTGGACTCTTTATACACTGCAAGACTATATATGCAGGAGTGATCGACTCTGCTCATCATTGAGAACTAGAATTTCTGCAACATAGTGGAGTCAGATAGAGTATATCTTAGATGAAGGAGATTTGCTGGGATGTCTCTAGAAGCTTCCAAAACCCAATGCTAACTGTCAATGAGCAAGTGTGGTAATCACCATCCAAGGTAGTGAAAACACTAAGGGATCTAAGTCTTTGAGTGTGATGGTCTGGACTGTCACTGAATTCTCTTTGAGAGAGAGAAATCTAAAACTAGTGATGGCAAAGGTAAATGGAAAATGCCAGTTATGGTCTTGGTGTTGGCTGTCTCAGCAGGGACTAGGGTTTGTATCAATAAAACTATATTGAAGGTTTTGATGGACATTTTGTTTGATCCACACCTTGAAGTTTCTGTGGTGGTTTTTGATCTTCAGGTGTGAGCAGAGCCTGTGCAAAGCTTATGTACCTTCCCTCGGATCATCTTGACTCACTTTTGAAATTGCAGTACTACTGTGGTGGCCAATTGCCACACAGGGATCTTCTGAGAGCACCTTCCACTGCTCCTCTCTCTATCTTGGTCTTCTCTACTCCTTCACAGTTCATACTCAGCTACTCTGAGCCACTTGAAAAACACAAAGTGTGAGGGTATTATCACCCTGTGGGGCAACCCTTGACCACAGGATAGCTTGTGGATAAAAGATTCTGTTTTTGTTTTTCAGTTGGACAACCCCAATTTGCATTTCATGTAGACCCTAAGAAAGTCCCCAGTGGGATTGCCTCCAGGTACTCAATTTGAAATGAACTATTGTATTGACTTTATTTTTTATGTGATTCATTATTCCCAGTCACCCTTTCCTATATTAATCTACAGGATTGGGATCCAAGATCCTGCATTTTTGTTAAATTCTATAATTTCTATGTGTTTGGGTAAGAGAACTATGGGGTAGGATATTTTGAGTCTATTCTAGCAACAGAATATTGAGACTCTATGAACTTTCAAACACTTTCCAGTGGGCGAAGGGATGAATGGGGTCCTGAACTACTGTTGTAAAAGCCAGGGAAAGGAAAGACATGAGTTTTTCTAAAAAACTCTTTGCTCTTTCAGATTTCTCATAAAATTTGCTTGATTTACATAGAGACCAATGTTCTTGTTTGGTTTTATGTGGTGCTTTGTGAAGTTATTGGTTTGTTCATCTTTGAAATTTGTATGACATTGGTTTAAAAGAATTTTGTCTTCCTTCAGCAGATGATTACACTGTTCTCTTCATTTGGGAACCATCTCTTTATTTCCACTTAACTAAGTGCATTACTGCAATAGTGTGATTTACAAGAAATAAATATTTTTCTCATGTATTTTGTCTCTGTCCACACTTCTTAGGTCACAGGGTACCAAAGCCTATCTTAAGTGCTGAATCTTGTTTTGTGAATGAGGTGGTATTTGGAAGGACGAATGGGTGGGGAATGGTTGCCAGGAGAAACAGTTATGTTATTAGAGGGTTGGAAGACCCAATTTCACCCCTAGACCTTTGGGGAGGGAAGAAGGAGTAGATAATGAATTCATTTTCATTGCCAAAGGCCAATGAATTAATCAATTGTGTCTATGTAATGAAACCTACATAAAAAACCCCAAAGGTGGGACTTCGGACAGTTTCTGAGCTAGTGAACATTGGAGATTTGGGGAGAATGGCATACCTGGAAGGAACATGGATGTGCCACATCCTTTCTCCTTACGTTGTTCTGTGCATTGCTTCCAAATGTCTATTTCTGAATAATATCTTTGCAATAAATTGATGTCTAGTGAGTAAATAAGTCTAGTGGGCTACATTAGCAAATTAATTGAACCTGAGGGGGCCGTGAAACCCCTGGTTTATAGTCAATCTGCAGAAGCATAGGTGATGGCCCAGTACCTGTGTCTAAGGAGGAGGCAACTGTGGGAACCTCCAGTCTATAGGCAGTTGATCAGAAATACAGGTTATAGTTGTAGGTTGTGACAGGCATTTTTGGAGATTAGGCCTGTAATCTATTTAATGTGAAGCTGCTAATACTAATATCTGAGAATTGGGGTGGGAAAGCCTTGACACACAGTTACATTGAAATTTGTTCCAGGAACCCCAACTGAACAACAACAACAAAAAAGCAAAGTAACATGGCATTTCCATTGTAAGGTTCGGAAGAATGTATTTCAGTGTGTAAGTTTCGTAACATTTAAAAAGTCTGTAAGTGTGTCAGTTTAAGAATTCCAAGAGATGGTTCTTATCGACCCTCTCTTAAAGAGCCTCTCAGAGGATTTTGTAAACAAGGCCATTTTTCTCTCCACTAGGCACTTCAGGTACAGTGCCAAGGCCCTCAGGCTTTCTAAGGGCTGTGAAAATTATGCAGGCAGGTGCCTCCCTCATCAGTGCTGAGTGTTTTTGTGAAGAGTATGCCCTCTAGGCCCTTTGGGAGAGTAAGGATTAGCAGTGCTTTTGTGGTTTTACATAACAAATTCATTTTAATATTTCTATGTTCTTGACCTTCTGTCTTCCCACCCCCCAATGCTCTGTCAAGACGATCTAATTCATAGTTATTGCATCTCTATCCTATCACTGTGTTCAAGCTTCAGGGAGCAATCCTAGCCCTAAGAGTTAGGACTATTTCAAATTCCTCAACATGGGACAATGTATCTGATTGCTCTAATGTCACTAAAATTCTTTCTTCTCTAACCTTGCATTCAGTTTTCAAGGTCCACTTGTGTGTGCTTCCCAGTCCCTTCCAGGTCATACCATCAGGGCTTGTCCATATGCATTTTCTCTCGCAGCATGGACTATGCTTCTTCCTCACTTAGAGTTTTTAATCTGGAGGCAGTGAACGAAGTTAAGGTGGCCTTGAGGAGGACAAGCATTGTTTAACATGGCACCTGCTTCAGGTGAAGTCAGGTGTTGCTGTTGGTAATCAAGGGGAGCCTGTTTAGTTCCATTAGAGGATAGGGAACATCTTCTTAGATTGATGAAAAAGAGGATTCTAAGCATTCCAAGTGTCATGCTCATGCATACAGCTATCCCCTTCTGGGTCTTTAGATCCATTCTACTAGGAGTCTGACTTTGTTTTAGCCACCTGTTGAGGCTGTACATTCAGTCTTCTTTGTAGCTCAGCTACCTCTGCTATTAAATATGGATATAATTTTTAGCACAGGGTACCTTCTAACTCAAGGAAATGAGCATATTTCCCAACTTAAACACTGTAAAAGAGGCATTTTCACTTTCACTGCAAGTTCTGATATTGATAGTTGATTGAGTGGAATGTCTTTTTTTCTTTTTTTTGAAAGTATCTAATGCTATTGACTGCATTTGTGGAACTATATACTCTTAAAATTACCACTGCAACTTGTTTTTGAGAGCTACCACCAAGATGGGAGTCAGTGCTTCACCTTCCATCTGCAATTCATCCAAGTTGACCACCAATAATTGTGATGCTGCTGCATGCCAGGGCACATTACCACCTCACTTACTGCCAGCATATTATCCTTCAGACCTGTGAGTGAACCAAATTCAAATTCCCTTCCTCAGGATCTGTTTTCTAGTGTTGCTTCCAGTATCCACTGTCTTGACCTGGCTCATGAAAATTTAGCCTCAAAGGAGGAATTCTATTCAGGTTGTTTTAGGGAGTGACCCTTAGGAACTAGGAAGACTGTAATAGGCAAGAAGGGAAATTAAAAAAATAATAATTTATTTATATATATTTCACATCATTTCAGTCCCTGGAGGTCACCCACCACCTCCCTTCCCCGACTGCTGCTCCAGCTGGTCCCTGCTCTCCCCTTGTGTAGTTCAAGAAGGGAAAATTAATTCATAGTTAAGTTAATAAGTTGCTCTTTTCTTTTGGAGACTGAGACTTGATTCCAGTGGATCCTTCTGGGGTGCTAGTTAGCACAATTCCCAGGAGCAAAAGATGGGAGTATTTATTTGATGTATCCATGGTCTCCGGTCCACCATCAGATAAGGGATAATAACTGCTCATACTTCCAGGCTTGTGGTTTCACATGGCTTGCAGAGAAACCCTGGGACATCAGAAGCAAGGTATTGTCAGGTTAGTCCTACACATGGTAAAGTGAAAAAAGTGAGCCAGGAGAAGATAAGGCAGGACACGTGAAACATTCTGTTATGACCCATGCAAGAGCACATCCTTTAGGTTGAGATCAGAAGAGAATATAAGAAACCCATTGGTGACTTCTCTCTTCTGGAGTGTACTCTTCTCTATTTTTTAAATGTATCTATAGGAAAAAGATTCCATTTTATTTTCTTTCCTATTTTGCTTCAAACTTTAAAACCATTGAGATAGTAAAAATATCCATAAAAGAAAGTCACTTGTGTCTTCCAAAGGAAAAATATGAACAAAAAAGTAAAGAAAGGCAAACAAGTGGTATAGGTAAATTGCCCAAAGGACTGAGCAGTAAAAGCAAGCTTGAATGCCAACTTTGTATATCAAATAGCCCAACTCTCTATTCTGTGCAAACTCTTCTTTGTCTACCAGGTCCCCAGATCCTCTTACCATCTCACACTCTGCGAGTCTCAGCCTTCCCCACCCAGTCAGTTGCTCTCTCATCTCTGCTTTCCAGGACTTTGACACAAGCCTCCGTTCTAATACTGTTCCATTGTGCGGCTGCACTTTGTTTGACCTTCCTGATAGCTTATGGTCTCTTTTCCATTATTACCCACAGTGCCTTTTCCAGCAACTTATATGAACTCAATTTCTGAATTTTACTTATTGAATCATTTAGCAGATGACCTTTTAAGGTGTGCTATGTGCTGGGCACATTTGGCCAGATACTATGTCATGAGATCCAGGTCCTGACCACAGCAGGAGGCAGAAATCCAGTGGACAGGTCAGAAGGTGCCTGATTAAGAGCACAACCTCCATTATAAAGACTGAAATCCTCATTTCAGCTGTTGGACCGATAGTCCTGAGCTGGCAAACTCATGGGTTGAGGCAGGGTGAGAATGAATTCCTTTGAATTGTGAAGTCAAAATAGCCAGGAGGAGGTGACCCTCCCGGGGGCATGTGCTCCTTGCCTCAGGCAGGAAGCCTGATAGGTAGGCTTCAAGGAGCAGCAGATCCTGTGCCAGAGCTGAAGTGAACCTGAGATGGGCAGAGGGAGAGTCAAACTATGGACCAAGTTGAATGGCTAAAACCCATCCAGTCCATCCAGAAATGAGGAACTTCTTTGTGCTCTCACTGAAACAAAGTCCCTGAGAATGGGAAGCCATTTCAACAAGATCTGCATTGCCTGGCTCAATTCGTGTGGCCCCCCAAACCTCTATTCCCTCTCCACCTGTTGTTCTTCTTCTTGGTTCAGATTCCTCCCCCAGAAGCAAAAGCCACCCTTTTAAAAGTTGTTCTAATGGGAACTTCCAGGGTGGGATTGGCTCCCAGACCAGAAACACTCAGGAAGGAAAGAGAGATTCAGTGATGCTACTTGCACTCTGAATATCAGTTCCTGGGCCAGTTTCAGTTCTAGGTCAAGAGGTGAAGAAGCCTAGACAAATGGCCTTCTGCTCTCTCACAGTCATGCCTCTTTGAGTCTGTCTGAGGTTTCTGGTTAGGCATTTGTGGAGGCTTGTACAGTCCTCACCTTTGATATGATTGACAGTTTTGTTAATTTGGAAATTTTCATGAACTATTTTGAAAACCTCCAGACAGGTCCAGCTTGTCTATGGGGAGAGATGTGGGAGCTGGATTTGCTATTTTCATTGTTTTTTCAATCAAAGGCAAAATCACAACATGAAATTGAAAGTGGACAATTTTGTGACACTTTGTACATTCAGTTTTGCGCAGTTATAACCTCTATTTAAGTGCAAACATTTTCATCATCCCAGAAGGAAATCCCATACCTATCAAGAAGGCCCTTCTTCTCCCTCCTGCAGGCTCTGGCAGTCGTTATTCTGCATCCTGGCCCTGTAGATTTCTCTATTCTGGAAATGTCATATAAATGTACTCATAAGATATGTGGCCTACATGTCTGGTTTCTTTCATTTAGCATATTTTCAAGGTCCAGCCATTTGTAGCACATGTCTGAACTTTGCTGTTTTTATGGTTGAATCCATTGCATGTTTATGCCACATTTTATTTATCCATTCATCTCTCACTTCTGTTTTTTGTCACATTTAAAGATCCTGGACACTGAGGAATCTGAAGATGAAACTGGGGGATGGGGTCATTTTGTGGGTTTCAAAAGGAGAAGCAGCTTGTATAGGAAATGAAGACAGCCCAAGGTAGACTTTCCAAAGTTCATGTATTCAGATGAAATACATGCCTAGTGGGTCAGCAATGCCTTCTGATTTTGTTGTTAAAGACATGTGAGAGAGATTTTGCTGTGTTTTATTTCCTTTCTGTGCAAGAGAAAGCACACAGCTTGAATTCCCATATTGGGGTTACCCATTTAAACAGTCTTAATGCTCTGTAAGTAGAATTCTTAGGAAAGATAAAAAGATAGTTGGGGACCACTGTCCTCCAAATCCCTAAATATAAATACAGCAGGGTTCAGACAAGGGAGGAGATAGACACCTGCTTAGGGTTTGGGGTTCGGGTTTGGTATATCTCCCAACTCTGGAGGTCTGGCCCCCACCTTGCCATATCCCTGCTCTACCTTTTGTGCCAACAGAGTTGAGGAACAGTGAAGACAAGAGGTTGCTCTTTCTTGTGACGCATTTCCTCACCCAGCCACAAATTGCAACAGAGGAGATGAGATAAAGAAGAGGAACCTCAACAGAAAGGACCAAATTTGGGATGAATGTAAACAGTGGGTTTGCTGCCAACGACAGTAACAGCTTATCAAGGGTAGACTGATAAGAGTTAGACCTGCTGGATGGCGGGAAAACCTTCTACTTTTGTGGGAGGAGACCTACGTGTCTGAAAAAGTCCCTCAATTTTTTCTGTAGAGGAGAGATTCCTGGATATCAAAGCTGAATTGACCTACCAGACCTTTCTAGAATTTTGTCTCAGAGTTCATTTGCTTGAATAAAGTCTTGACATTGAAGTTGGAGGCTGAAACTGTAAATTGGTAGCAACAACCCCTTTATGACGTTACAACTGTCACAGCTGAGTGGCAGTCAGTTTCTATTTTAAGCATCACTCTGGGCTTAATTCACTGTTGATGCCACTCTTAACATTTACTGTTGGAATGATATCCCTTTTCTAGGGCAGAGGACAAATCCTCTAGTATCACTCTATCTGTATTCTTCTAGCACTTCAGTGTGGTGGAGAAAGAGCAACAAGAGGCAGGAGACTTGAGTTTTAACTCAGTTTTGCCATGGACCACTCATTTACTTCCTTAACAGGTAATCTCTAAAGTCAAGAAGGCAGTGGTGGTGTTTCCCCAGGTTTGTTCTCTATTTACCAAGTCTGGTAAACTACTGGTTGCAGGATATTTAGGAGGCCTAGATTCTCAGCATTTCTAGCCTTGGGGCACAGAGGAAATCTCTAGGCAAAGCATGTAGCTCAATCAAGGTTCTGATAGGATAAAGTCTCAAGGCATATGTGCTGCACTGATGGTATAAATTCCCCTAGTGTTACACATTTAGAATATTGTCCATATCTAAATTAAAAATAATGGACCAGTTACAGAAAAGGTAATGTATTGTTGTCATTTGATATTTGGCATTATTTCCCCATCACTATGTCTCAAAGTGGAATTACATGGCCAAAGAATATTTTAAAACTTGTAACTGGTTCAACTCTTACACTACTGGTGGGAGTGCAAATTGGTCCAGTCACTATGAAAGGCTGTATGGAGAACCCTCAAACAACTGAAAATGGAACTACCATTTGACCCAGCAATCCCACTACTGGGAATCTATCCAAAGAATACAAAAACACTCATTCATAAGAACACCTGTACTCTCATGTTTATTGGAGCACTATTTACAATTGCCAAGATATGGAAACATCCCCAAAGCCCCAGAACTTATGAATGACTGAAAAAGATGTGGCATATTTACACAAAGGAATATTATGCATCAATCAAAGAAGACAAATATGTCATTTGTGACAATGTGGATAGACCTAGAAGGAGTCATGTTAGCAGAAATAAGTCAGAAAGAAAAAGAGAAAAATGGGATTATTTCACTTATATGAGGGATACAGGGAAAGCAAACAAACAAAATAACAAGAAAAATTAAAAACTGCCAACAGAACTGAAGCATAGGCAAGAGAGGGGGAGGAGGGTGAAAAATGGGGGAGGACACAAAAGATTAAGATTACTCATGGTGACAAGGTGATGGAAGATCCTGGGGTAGACAATGATGTAATTTATACATATGCATATATACATATGATTTATATAGGTGCAATCAATAAAATAAATAAAAAACCAAAACTTGTAACACAATTGCTGAAATTTAACACTCAAATACAGCAAGGCATCAAAAATATGGTTGGTGACTTAACAGAGAAGGAAGTTTACTTCTCTCTCATAGAACAGGTCAGAGATCAGTGGTCCAGGTGGTCACTCTAGCATGTCCACACCAACTTCCAGTCTGGTTCTTTCATCGTGCCTCTTTCCTCAGCCAATAAGGGAGGAAAATGTCAAGAGAGCCCCTGTATCTTCCTTAGTGCTGAGCATGATCTGAAAGTGGCTCACACTTTTTTTTTTTTTTTTTTATCACATCTCATTGGTAGGACTTAGTCATGTGGCCACATAATTAGCTAAAAGAAAATAATAAAATGTAGTCTTCTAGCTTGGCCTAATTAAAATTTAGAGGTTTGCCATAAAGATGGAGATGATGATTACTGGTAGACAATCATATTATCTGCCAGAGACCTGTGTTAAATTACTTTCCAAAATAAATGGATTACAGTTACAGTTATAGTTGATGTCCACTAAAACTATATGAATATACCATTTCAGCAATTATTTATTCAGGCCTTTTATTGTGTTAAACCACCAGACTCCATCAGGTTGCTGATGTAGAAAAGATATGGAGACAGTTCTGTATACAGGAAACAGCTAGAGACAGGGATTGACTTTAAGAGCTGCATGGTGCGGGCTTACCTTGAATGCCATAGAGGGGGGTTGATGAAATTGGAATGTGAAAGAATAGATAACTTCAGGTGGAATTTGAAGTTGAAATTGATTTTAACTCTTGATTATCTCAGCTGATGGGATGAGGGGTGACTTTAGATAGTCATCACTAGACCCTCAATGCCATTCTAATCAACTCTAACTTTTTATCCCATCTTTCTATTGCCAACAAGTAGCACAATGGCAGGCTTTCCAGAACTTTGGTAGACTGTTGAGAGGAGCAAAGGAATCTAAGGTGCAGCTGAAAAGGAGGACTCATGAAGGCCAGAGTTGAAGACTAGTTACAGATGAGAAAATGCCAGTCTTCCAGCTGCAAAGGGTGTTTCCACATGCCCCCTATTGCTACATGGCAACCTTGGCACAAAGTGAGGTCTGAAAGATCTGCTCCTGGGCCCAGTTACTAAATATTTAACCAGAAAATATTCCCTCAACATCCTTTATTTTTCACGTTCTATTGTTGGATAAGGGGAGGAATTAATATAGTGATGGAATGTGAGTAGTTGGATGAATGGCTGGAATGAAATAATATCAACTGATGGTGAAGACTCTACATGCATTTGAGCTTCTAACTGTAAGAGTTTGCTCAAAATTGTGAAGGAGATAGTATTCCACTTCTCCTAAGATTTTCATCTCTTTGCCTTTCTCCAGCGATGTTCTGTGGTGGTCTACACTTTCCTTTCTCACTAATATGTTCTATTTGGCAGTACTTCATCTTTTTTTTTTTTTTTTTTTTTTTTTTTTTATTCTCTTCTCACTTTCTTACTGCAACAGAGAATGGTATGCATCCTACTTTCTTATTCTATAATTTCTGGAACCTAAGCCTCCTTCCCTCCATCTCATCAATTCAGAAAGTTAATTTAAGCAACAGTGTTAATGACTTTAAAAGTCTTTACATTAAACCTTCTCAGGTAGAGGGAATTTCTGCTACTACAGGTGAATGGGATAATTTGGGGTGAGGAACACCTGGCATATTTAGCTGTTTTTTATTCTCTACATAATCATTAAATTAGTTGACTTAAATTTTGTATAAAATAAATTTTATCTAAAATACAATAAATTTAGAGGGGTGAAATAAAATAAACAGTCTAAGAGCAAGTTGAAACTGACTCTACTCAGACCATAGTCACGTCTGCCTCTTGCTGCTATCGCAGAAAGTGAAATAAAAGTCCCAGGGCTGGGGAGGGCCCAAAGTTGGTAGAAGTGGAGGAGGCCTCTGCTGGGCACCTGCCTGTGCCTGGTTGCTGACCTCCTTGGAGGGTTTCAGAGGTGGAGCTGCTGCTGTGTTCAGGCCACGGGGATTGTGGGTATGCTCTGTTCTGTCATCACTTTCACTCTGATTGGCTTCACTCCGAAGAACTTTTGACAGCCTTTCATAAACACAGGTTAGCATGGGAACACCGATTTTTTGTAAGGGACTGATTTAATCTGTTTGGGTAGAGGTTGATCTTGGGAAAAAATACCTTCTCATGTCAAACATAAGACATGTCAGCCCACAGCTGCTGTTGATGCATCTTGGGTTTTCTCACTGGGGGCCCCTGGGCACCTCAAGACAGACGGTGAGAGGTGTCTGACTGACTTGGGTGCTGATGCATCAGTCACCACTGGACTGGGTGCCCCTCAGCTCTGGTGTAATCAAACAATCTATAGCTTAGTGGGACATCCTGCTTGCTCTGGATGACTCAGAGCACCCCGGCAGCTGCTTGCAGTTTTGTTTATGCTAGCACTGCCCACTCACTGAACGCCCCCAGCTCCCTGTAAACTACTCCACAGGTGGCCTGACTTTTGGTGCAAAGAGAAGTTTGTCAACTGTTGCTTTCTTTCTCTTGTGTGTGTGTGTTTAAATTTATCTAAACAAAATTAACCTGTGGGGAGTCCTAAATAAAAGGTTTCTATTACAAAATTTTTGGCACTCTGCAAGGCACTTTGGAAGAAAGTAGGAAGATCAATATTACCTAGAATAAAATTGCAAGGCCAACATGACTCAGTGTGAGAGGGAAAATATAGATTTCTATCAGGCAGTCAGTGTTTTAATATGATGAAACAGCATGTTAGAATCAGTGGCCTGCCCATTATTTGAGTAGTCTTGGGGAGATGCTAAATGACTTTTTTTTTTGCTTAAAGGAAAAACAAATGAAAAACCTCAGCTAAAGCTTCTCAGAAATAAAGAGCAAGTAAAATTTCAACAGAAGACCAGAAACCAGAAATACAGAGCATTGGATTAATTTGTGGCAAGGTCTGAGGCCACAGAAGTGGCATGTTGACTGTGTGTTTTGGGGAGAGAAGGAGAGGCCAGGGGGTTGGTGTAGGCTTCTAGAACAGGAGGGCTAATGAGAAACCATTCCTCATCTTTAAGCCTGGGTCTTTCACTTCTCTCTTGAAAGATTTGTGAAAATGGGTGGGAAGCACAGTGGATTGTTATCCAGAGAAGATCAATTTAATGGGGTGCAGTTTACTCTCAATCTTTGTCATGTGAGCCAATTAACCCTCAGGCTGGTGAAATTCGACTGGCAGCTAATTGGACCATTGTTGGAACAATGCATGCCCTCAGTACCACTTGCAAATTGCTGAGATATGCATCTCTGAATGGCTCCAGGGATGAGGGGAAACCGGTTGAGCTGCAGCTATTGTGGGGCACCAACTCTCAGACCTAAGGAATGGCTGTGAACAAGAGAAGGTGAGCAAGAGGAAGAGAAAATGAATGGGAATTCCTGATTAAAAAAGATTAAGGAAGGAGGAGGAGAGGAAAGGAAGAGGGGATGAGGAAAAGATAGAAGGAAGGAAGGAAGGGAGAAGAGGGAGAGACAGAAAGTAATGCTTTTAGGTGCAGTCTTTGATCTGTGATAATAAATAGTTTAAGGTTTCCTGCACCTAGTGAATTTTCTACAAAGTGTATTCAGAGAAGGGCTTATCTCCATAAACACCTCATTGGAATTTTTTGATTGATTTTATACATATATATTTTCCTTATATCATCGTATACCCTGTAGCTCTCCCACCACCATGTCAACCTGTGAACCATCATCCTGATCCCTTGTGCTCATATCTCCTATGATTTTGTCCTCCCTTGCTGTATGCTTTCTTGTTCTGCTATCAGAACAAGAAAAAGTAGCTTTTTCTTATCCTTTTGTTTGTTTTCCCTATATCCCACATATAAGTGAGATCATCCTATGGGAAAATTTATTTTTAAACGAAGGGGAGAAGTGTCATTGTTTCCTCTGTTTAAGATAGTTTGATTCAAAAGGTTTTTTCCCTATATTCCTTCTTAGACCTTTCAGTGCACTAAAGTGCATTATGGGACTTCAATATAGGGCCATTGTTCACAGCATCTCATGTCTGTCTCCTTGAATTATGTTTTTGGGGAATTATTTACTCAATTATTTGAGTAAATTTTCTGAGACATTCTGAAGCCATTTTCTGAGACAAGCTTTCAGACAAATGGAGTTTCAGAAACAGTGACCCTGGTCCCTGTCCTGTCTCTAGGGAACAATGAACCATTTCTGTGCTGGTTCTGCCTTTAAGTTGGACAAACCTTTGTCATCATCCTTTGATAGGAGCACAAGTTACCTGCCAGAGCATGTACAAGAGCCAGTTCTCATGATCAACCCACATTCACCCATTGGTTTGATGTTGAGAGAGAGGCAGGCTTTTCTTTTTATCTAAAAAAGAATCCTTTTCCCAGTTTTTTTCTGAGCCAGAGGATAAAACCTTAACCTATTGCAAGCTGGGCAAAAGCCTTTACTAACACTTAAGCTTCCACGGACTAGTCATCTTTGTTATTCAAATACCTGTCACTTGACTCTACCAGACTGCAGGAAAAAACAAAACAAAACTTTGCAGTTTACACCTGCAGCTTGCATGCTGTCTCAAGGAAACACTGTGGGTTTTCTTACCATCTGCAGCCACCTTACTATAATTCCAAAGTCAGAGCAGACTCTTAAAGTGAGCAGACTGCTTATTACTCAACAAAGTGATCACTTAAACATATACTACAAGATAAATATGAAAAACCTGCTTACCCTACCATTGTCCAAAATCTCTGTCCTTTAATCTCTGATTGTCTCATCACATGTCCAATCACAGCAGCATGTGTTCCAAATGCAGGGGCATCCTTCTTTCTTTTTGTGTGTTCCAGCTCCCTCCAAGCATATAGTTGAAGGTGTGATGTTGCCTTCTTCTTCTTGCAGCCTCCTCCTCACTTTAGGCAGTATTAAAAACTCCAGGATACAGGAACCAACAAACCCCATTTACTCAAACCTAGCTCATGGCTACTCCAAATGCATTTAACTCAACTAGATATGACAAACTCCAACATGGGAGTTCGAATTTCTAAACTCCTTAGACTCAGTATGCATGCTTGACTTATGTATGCTCAAGCAATGAATTCACTAGCCTGGGCCAAGGTTATGGATGCAGGCCTCCTCCAGCCATGCTGCTGCTCACATTCTCCTTCCTCAGAATGCTGACCCCAAAATGGATAATCCTTTCTCTTTGTTCTAAACTACATTTATATCCTCATTCCCTTCTTTTCCCACCAAAGCCAGGACACAGGAAGGAATTCTGTCAATCAGCTCACATCACAAAAACTGTTTTTCCTTCCTCCTGCCCTATGAATTCTAATATTGAAATTTACAGTTCTAAAGCAACAGGGAAGTATTATTTATCAATACATGTATTGATACATCAATACATCAATGTATGTATCAGCTAATCAATGTATGTATCAGCTAATGCTAATGGCAGGTACCAAACCAGGACATTATCAACTTATGTTAACGACAAGTACCCTACAACTGATTTACTACTCATTTATCCATATTCCATCCATGTTTATGCCCTGGTTCTGGCTCTGAGCACTTCATCTGTCCTCAGCCTTAGCTGCCCAATCCCAGTTTTCATTCCTGCCTTTTGGACACATCCTGATTCTCCTCTGGTATTTTGTTTATTAGTGTGTCCATAGAGCCTTAATGCATTCCTTGTCTTTACCTTCTCCTCTGAACTCAGTATCTCCAGTTGTCTTCAAGGTCAAGAATGTGGCCCAGTGTAGACCTGGCCTTGTAACTGCCTCCCTGCTCAGTTTTCATAAGCAGAATAAGCCTAAACCCTGATCTCCTCCTTGTTCTTTGGAGAGTGTAGATTTGAGTAGCAGTTGTCTTCATAGCTTCTTCCATCATCTCAGCTGCTCCCAGTCAGGGAGTCTTTCTTGAATTGATCTAGATGTTTCATCCAAGTGATGAGTAAGTTATTTCTTCTCATTTCTCCACAAGTATAATGGAGAATGGGATATGGCGGAGGGGCTCTGGGTATGGAGTCATGAGGCTGAGCTAGGTAGACCTGTTCTTACTGCTGGTCAACTCTGCATTCTTAGAAGGCAGTTGCTCCCTAGGAGCATCCTCTCAGGCAGTTCTGAGGATCTCCTCTCGTGGAAATCAGTAAAACTTCTCTGACTCTATTCTTACCTTCTGCCATGTCATTTAAATGGTGACATCCCCCAGGATCCTCACCCTGAGAGAGTTTCCAGAGAGGTGCATCACAGGAATGTGCCAAATTTCCTGACAGAACTGTAATCTAGCAGAGACACTCTACTCTGCAGGTCTGTGAGATGCTGCCTTGAAGGTCATAGTATTATCCTCATTCACTACTTCCTTGAGGTACACACAGTGCCCACTTCTCCCCATTGAAGGTGTTTGTTTCACCTGTTTTATGGAGGTATAAAGATACATGGAGGATAATTACTCCTACCCAGAATCTCAGGATGAATAGATAAAGGAAGAATCTCAGGATGAATAGATAAAGGAACTGAAGCATTTAATATTCCCTTATACTGCATCCATGAAGTCTGGGAAGGGGTAGGCAGAGCAACTAACCACTATTAACATCTTTTTGATCAATTTCCTACAAATGGGGTTCCTCATTCCATCAATTGGCAGTACATACTGGGAGCATATAATGTGGGGAAACACACCATTATTCTGTCTCCTGCTATTACAGGAAAAATAGGTGGGGGGGGGAGGGAAGACATGAAGAAATGGTGTTTTCAGATGTGCAATTTATTTTATACAAAAATAACTTGCTGTCTGTTCATTATAGATATTTTATAAAATATAGACAAGGAAAAAGAAGGAAAATTTGTCCATGAAAATAACTGGAGAAGATTTCACTGTAATTCAAAAATAGAAATAGTTATGAATTTTTCTTGAGTGACTGCTTAATTTTTTATCCACAGATCATAGATCTTGTTTCAAATCATATCTTTAACTCTGCCCTAGTTGCTAACAAGCTTTGTAATGTTCATTCATGGAAGTAATTATTCATTGAACATGTGCCTAAATTATATTGGTCATACAAAAAAGAAAAAAGAATATGTGCCAGGTGCCAGGAACTCAGGAGGGGCCTTGGTGATGTATCAGTGAACAAAACAAACATGAGAATGTCCATATACCCCCACCATTCCTAGGGGATATGATCAGAGGGATGTCAATGCATAGTCCTACAACTCATCCTGTAGTGTAACTTTCACTGTCAGCACTTTGTGTATGGGTCAGAAAAACTTAATTCTTTTATCTATGTATGTGTGTTCTCTTGCTTCACCTCATTCTAAGAGAACTGGCCCACACTGATGGATCCTTGCTTGTGTGTAGGCTTGTTTTACCAGAGAATACCCTTTCCCCTCATATTTTTGGAGGCCTTTTCACATAGTCTTAGGGTCCCAAAGGCATTAGTGGAGAATGAACTGTGGTTGAAGAAGAAAGGTGGGGACAAGGAAGGCCATCTGCTATTACAGAACTGAAAAGGGGACAGGTGGGGCTGGCTGAGAATAGCGGGGAATCTATGTCCTCCCTGGGGTATTCTTGAGGGAAAGTTTGGTGGCACATGAAAGAGGACTTGAGGTACTTGTATTTAACACAAAGTTTGCCATAACTCCCCTTTGCAAGAGGGTAATGGAACTGTCCAACTGAAGGAACCATGAAGACATTGGCTGTGGACATCTGCTTGATGATCAGTGTGGCGTGATAGCTGTGGGTGCCCCCAGTGTTTCATGATTCATGAAACCTTTTGGGTCTTTTTAGAACTGATCTAAGCTACTCTGATTATAGATTATTCTGTTTGCAACATAATAGCCATTCAAGACTCAATAACAAACTAAAACAAAACCAAATTTGAATCAAATGTAACCACATAGCAATCACTGAATTAGTATTTACTAGCAAGCAGACTATATTTATTCCTGCCTCCTGTTCTTATACACAGTGAAATCCAGTTCTTATATACAGTAAAATCCAGATCTCCTATAGGTATTTTGACCACTATCTTGTAATCATGATCCACTTGATGGAAATGTAGTAGTAGATCAGAGGTAGTTTCTAACTGGGGTTGTTTGTAGATCAAGACTATGTGCTATCCTGGTATGTCTAAGCTGATGACCTTGCTAGGTTCTCTTACCTATTTCATATAAAGATAGGGACTATCAACTTTTTAAATCATTTTTCATAGCTGACCAGTGGAAGCCTATTTCTATCATGTTATGCAGGCTAGTTTGCTACTAGTGTTCAGTGGTATTACTTTTCTGTGACTGCTATAAGAATTTACCACAAATGTGGCAACCTAAAATAGTAAAATTTACTCTTTTACACTTGGAAGTCCTGCATCTGATATCAAATCACTGGCACTCCCCCTAGAGGCTCAGGGACAATCTGTTCCTTGCCCTTCCTGCATCTGGCAACTGCTGACATTGCTTGGCTTCTGGCCACATCATTTCAACTTCTGTTTCATTTTGACTTGACTCATCTCTTACAATCTCCCCCTGCCTCTCTCTTGTAAGGGCAGTTGGCACTGGATTTAGCATACTTTTGGCTAATCTAGGAATTTTTATCTTCAGATCCCTTAAGTGTATCTTTAAGTCTTCAAAGATATTTTTTCTCAAATAAGGTAATTTTCATAGTTTCTATCATTCAAACATAAACATATTTTTTGGGTCTTCACTCAATTCATTACATCAGTGAAACTGCTTTCTGTACCTTAGGATCTATAGTATCTAAATGATCTTCTGACACACTCAGTATAAAACATGGCAAACCTGCTGTTTATCACAAGATAGCAGATCACTGATCAGTAGCTACCTCTGGAGTATGACCTGTCTGATATATTGCTGGCTGATCTCCCCTAGCTTGTGACTTTATGATAGTGATATGTTGAGCAAGTGATGACCTCTTGAGCTTAGTGATATTTACATCACACCATTAAATGGGGGAGGTTGATTGGATTTACTTTCATTTTAAGCAAATAAAGAAATGTAATATTTCTTGCATTTTTTGTCCTTGCTGGAAAAATCTCAAAATATATACATTATTATAGTTATTCTCACAGCAACACCAAGGTAAAAAAAGGAGTAACCACTTATAGGTAAGGAAATTAAGGTTAAGGCTAAAATGATCATACTGATCAAACTTGTGTGGCTTCAACTTGGTCATATTTCTCTAAAGTTGAATCACTTTACTATAAGAAGGTTTTATCCTCCTAGAAATATCTGTCCCTGTTAAGTTTCTTGTAGTACTTGTAGTTCCATACACTTTGGCCAAGTACCCCATGGGAGAGGTAATTTTAATTAGAGGAGGAATTCAGAAAGGGATGAGAGTAAAGATAAAAAGATGGACACAGAGAGGAGGTGTTCAAAAGAAATCCTCCAATTGTCATGGTTGTTAGAGATGTGAGATGAGGGGTGGAGTGACATCTTAGTTCTGGTGAAGAAAGAATCATAAATTGGGTAGGGGATGGTGGTTGTCAACAATAGAAGTGTATTTCTCACAGGCTAGAAGTCTGAGATCTGGATCCCAGCATGGTTGAGTTCTGGCGAGAGCCCACCTCTAGGCTGCAGATGGTCAATTTCTTACTGTATTCTTCCAGAAAGAGGAAGTAAGTCTTTTGACTTTAAAGGGCACCAGTCCCATTCCTGAGACCTCGCTCACACCTCATCAAATACCAACTGCCTCCCAAAGGCTCTACCTTCTAATACCATCACATTTGGGAGCAGGGTTTCAACATAGGGAGTTGGGGGGTGGGAATGGGGGCATAAGCATTCAGTACATAGTAAGTGCCCAACACTTATTCCAGAGTCTCTAACTATCAGGATGGCAGACCCTGTAGAACACCAAGATTAGAAAAGTCAGTAGAGGCAGCTCAGGGGATCCAGAGCAGCCCCCTACTGCAAAGTGTGTCCTGGCTACTCTTGAACCTGGGGTGACTTTCCCTCACTGGGTTCATTGTTCTTCCCTGGCTCTCTGCTACTTCATGGTCCAACTTGAGTTGTTGCAAACTCTTGATACCTATGCTGGTTCACTTATGAACTGTATGGTAGATTGCATTCCTGACCTTTCTTCACTTGTCCCTGTTTTCCATTGCCATGTGGGCTTGGGGTTTCCTTTCCAAGACATAGGCTTGGTCATGTGACTTGCTGTGGTTA
>PVHY01001942.1:0-140349 GCA_004024945.1 Uropsilus gracilis | reverse complement strand
AAAAAATGTTGAAATATAGGAGAAAGGAAGGGAAGATGATATCAGAGAAAGGGAGGGAAGATGATGTCAGAGAAAGGAAGGGAAGATGATGTCAGAGAAAGGAAGGGAAGATGATATCAGAGAAAGGAAGGGAAGATGATATCAGAGAAAGGAAGGGAAGATGATATCAGAGAAAGGAAGGGAAGATGATATCAGAGAAGGTCCCCTGCTTTGTTCCTGGAAGGACAATCTAAGGTGATCCAGAAAAGCAATGGACTTGGTGGAGTCTATGGCTTGGGGAAAAACTGGAGTGCCTCCGGAACATCAGAAGCCAACGCTGAGTGTTTTGGGAGTGACACTGAGAAAATTCAACTCTGCCCAATAAAAGATGGGTGGGAGAGGCATCTGGGCACTACCACCAGAGCAGAAACTAGTAGTGTGAGATGCTCCTATGTTTGGCTGGTAGGGAGTTGCTGGGGTGGTGAGAGTGGAGTGATGTGGAGGTACTTTCATAGCTATGGGCAGATGCATGTGAAGATTTCAGGATAAGCTGGAAAGATAGGTCAGTAGTGAAGAAGATGATGACACATGATTTGGAAATGCTCCTGGTCCAGTCTTGGGCTATGAGTTGACACAGTGAAGTCCTGCTAGAATACCAACCAAAGATGGTGGAGATGTGGTTGAGAAACCCCAGAGAGGAGAGCTATCAGGAAGGCCACAAATGTGAGCTGTCTTTGCACACACCCCACTTTCACAGTGACTGGAACCCTCCAGTCACTTCTTCCACCCATGACTCAGACACTGCCAATCAGTTCTCTTATTTAATCAAAAAACCCTCAGCAAGACACCTAGCATGTAAATATATCTATAGAAAGATTGATCTACATTTATATATAACTATTTTAAGGAAGCCAATAAAATAGAAAATAAAGACTTCAGCATAGATCACATTTGAAAGATAATGCTCTACTCTTGATATGTTGTCACATGGTTTTTGACAATGGGTTATATGGGTTATATGCTGATGGGCTATATGTCTTCCAGAATTTTCTACATGTGTGTTTCATTTGATAATATACAAGCCAATCAAGGAAAACCAGCCTCTGGCTATGAGTCATAAAGGAGAACTTTCTGAGATTTTTAAACTTGATAATTTAATTTAAAAGTTGATTTTTTTTTTGCTACTAGGAGTGATTAAGCAAATGCTAAATAACTGATCTGAGCTGTGGGTTCAAGCTGGAAGGCATAGGTTGGTGGTTGGCAGAGTGAGAAAAGTGGGGAAGGTCTACTTTCACAGTGCTGGTATAGTGTCTTCTGATGTTAGAAGAACAGGCTATTTTGAAGGAGTAAGAGCCACAGTTAAAGTGATTAATGGCAAGTTAGGCTCTGCTATATTTGTAGGTCCAGTACAAAAATACTCTTGAAAGTGGTGGGGCAAGGATGCTCGCAGCAGGAACAGTGTGTGGATGAGAAGTCTGGTAACACTCATTTGGCTTTCTTTAGGATCTCATGTTAGATCTCCACTATGGGGCTCATCAGAACTGCTACCTGCTGGACAGGGAGGCGGCAACTCAGCTGAATGGGGGGGGGGGGGGCACTTCCAGCCAGTGTGGCCAAGTAACATCATGAACCTCGAAACAATTTCAGAATCAGAAGTGATGTAAGAATGAAAAGACCAGGTAAGAGTGTAAGTGAATAACTACATGGCACATGATATTAAACTTGAATGCACACAGATTTATCATTAAGTCAGTCTTTCCTCACACGAATCTTATACTAGATGTGCAAATATCTGGTATACAGACTCTCAGAGACCACCAACAGCGCCAGATGCTTTTTATGCCCAAAAAAGAAAAAATTCTACTAAATGCTGGAGGAAACACTTCATAAGTAGAAGCTGACAATTAAATATTTTTGAGTAAAATATCTAGTTGTCATGGCATTTATTTTACAATTTTCTCTTTTGATATACCTTACATGGTTGATTTTGCATAACTGTGATTGTAAATTGTTTTAATACATTTACATATGAATTTTCACATGGCAGTGTAAAACTAGTAAAATTTCCTCAAATTTCCATCATTTTGGAAAATCTCTTTTCTAGATCATGAGTTCATGGATATAGCACAGAATTATAACTGAGATAAAACACATAGTGAAAATTAAAACCTTCGGAATTACGGTCTTGAGTTACCATGCATAAACTGAGTGATAAGACAATTGCTATTAACAGTATCTTTATATAGATATATTTCCAGTTATTGTTAGCTTCTTGTTGTTATGATAATAGTGCTGCGATTAGGACTGTATTACAGATAGTTATAATTTGAATAGTAATCTTCATTAGTGTCTAAGTTACTTAGAAAAAAGTAAAAAAAGTATAGTTTACTTTGCGATTTTGAATAATGGGGTAATGGAATGAAGTAGTCTTTTTTTTTTAATATGACTACAAACTTAGAATTTTAATTATGAGTAGAATATGAATCCCTTTTTGTTCCTTGAAAGACATTTCATGCCTGAATAAAAACATTTAAAATGATGTCAGAAAAGAAACAGACATGAACCATTAATTATGGGTATTAAAATCAAATAAGTTAGGACTACGTATTTGCCATTGAATCATCATATTATTCAGTGCTAATCTGATCAACATCGCAAAAGTCGTGAAACAGTAAGCACAGTGTTTTTGAGGGAAGCTGTCTGTCATTTAGATCTCATTTTTACATGAGAGAATCACATAATAAAGGTTGGGGGTGGAGAGCAATAGGCTTATTTCCACTAAAATATTCTATAATTCTATTTCTTTGAGGAGAGAGCTGCATTCTCAGTGAGGCATCAAAAATTCTAGGATATAGCCCATCCAGCACCACATGAAAGTTTCTAAAATTGACAGTCCCATACTGGCTGGGATTTTTTGTTGGGATTTTACCAGTTTTTTTAGAATAACCCCAATTATTCTATTCCCAAAATAGGTTTCTTTGCAGCCTTTCTAATAAACACAGACTTAAATTATTGGCACAAATTCAAATGTGGTGAAATATCTTTAGAGTGGTGTAATTATCCTAGAGGAAGTCCCAAAATCCACAGGCAATCTGAAAATATAAAGATGTTTATAAACTTAGATTTGCATCAAAACTGACCTGTACTATAATCTGTCACTGCATGTGTAGCTTGTATGCATGTGCACATACATATGTCCAGTAAAGTTAAAATGCAATTCTTAGGAGATTATTTTTAGGTCCAAAGACAAAAGTAGGTGAAAAAATGAATTTATTAGTAACTGCGTTATAGCCTACATACTGTGAAAATATTTTATCTCTGTAATAGGTTCTAGTTAACAGAAGCTTATTTAAAATATTTCGCTTCTATTTATCTGTGTCACATGCAAGTGGTAGGGCTTTCTGCATTCTTAATGTGGCGCATAAGCCACATGAGAGCAAATGGCTCTATCTTAATAGGACTCAAAAAAATGGAATTTAAGTTTTGAGTTACAAAGTAGTTATCTGCACCAAAAACCTATTTGCTTTTGCATATAAGATTAGGAAATGTTACCAGCTTTTAAAAATAATCTCAATTATTTCTAAATGGGATCATTTTTTACAACTTTGCAGTCTTCCTCCCCCAACCCCCATAAATGCAGATGTAAAAAATAAAAATATATTGTGAGTGTATTCATCCAAGTTCTCCTGAGAACCAGAACTAACAGGATATGTTTATATAAAGATTTCTTTTAAGGAATTGGGTCACAAAATTGTGGAGGCTTAGTAAATCCAAAATTTTAGTACAGCAGACTGGAGACCCAGGGAAAAACTGTGGTTTGAGACCAGAAATAGTCTCTGACAGAGTCTCTTTCTGCCTGGAGGCTAGGGTCTTAAGTTATTCTATTAGCCCTTCAAGTGTGACCCACCCTCATTATGGAGGGTAATCTCCTTTACTCAAAATACCCTGATTTAAATATTATTTTTTATCTTAAGAGGACTTACCAAAAACATTCAGAATAATTTCTGACCAAATATCTGGGCACTATCCCTAGTCAAGTTAACACAAAATCGTCAGAAAAATAAGACTTAAATGTGAACAGGCTCTTAGTGAAAGCCAGAAAAGAATTTCAGAAACACATGTAGGAGGAGGCAAAAGCTAATGATTTCGGTAAACTGGCCGTATTAGGGCAGGTTAACATTTCTGTGACCAAATCAAATTTAGGTTTTTCCATCCTGCTGAAAGAGTCAAATTAGTATTATGTTTGGTATTATTTGATAGTCTTTCCATGACTGTACATGTACTGAAACGTGTACTGAAACTGTTTATTAATTTATGATAACTAAATATTTTTAATTGAGGTAACTGATTTACAACAACCATATGTAATTTAGAGATATAGCATCACACCTCAGAAAATGCCCAGTTTTAGACTTTCTTCAACTTCTTAGGGCTTTTCAGCACTCATATCCCCTCCATTTTATCTCCCTTCCTACATTCAAAACTCAGTATGTATTACAGAATTATAATCTTCCATTGTGCTTCAGATGCTCATTCTAGTTTGTGAATAGAGCAGATTTGTGCTCTATTCATTTTATCTATTTTTGAGGCTCGTTTTAGGCTTTTTGGAACATTGCCATAGGTCTTAATTTTGGGTGTGAATATTATTGTTATTGTTTGTAAGAGAGATGTGCTGCAATTCTTAAAAATGATTCAGTAATCTTCATGAAATGCACACAATGCATAGAACTTGCCATGAAACACAAATCATGAATTAACAGAATTGTATTTCTATTTACTTTAACCACATGCTGACTTTATTTTAAAAGAAACACATGAATAGCTGCTCATTTAATTCTTTTATCTTCATAATCAACCACATCTTCCAATAATTATTTTTACTCTTTAATTTGAGAAGCTCAGCTTTCTTCTCCTGAGTCAGTGACTCAGCCAGTTATTAGTCCTAGCAGCCATGTTGGGTATCCACTTGGAATCAGAAACTTGATTATTTGCAACTAGTCAAGGCTCAAACTGAAATGTGCTTTTTCTAAAGTGTATACAGCTGGAAGTAAGTAATAAATAGGCAATTAAGTCACATAATTATACAAAGAAGAGATGTTTTGTTTCTGAGGTCTTTACGAAATTAAAGTGAACATGGGGATCTTATTTCTCAATATCTATAAAGTTCTATATGCTTATTATTTTACCTCTAATAAACTGTTTCAAAAGTTCAATCTGATTTTTTCCTCTAAGTGGCAGGTAATTATCAAACAATCTTTGAGTAGCTTATATTAAATTTATTATGTTAGTGCTAACCAAGCAAAAGAGTTATAGTTGTTTTTGGAAACAAGGTTCAGTACAATCTCTGTGATTTGATTTCTAACAAAAATCTAATTATTTTGCAATGAGGTCAGTTCAGGCTTAGCAGAAACCTATAGGACCTTAAAACTGAATCACAGTTTTCGTCTCCTCTCCTACAATACAAGGCATATGAAAAGGTACAATACATAGAAAATCCTATGTAACTGAGTTAGAAAAGACCAAGGGTTCCCTACCATGTCTTGCTATTTGTCTTTTTCCAGTATCTCTCCTTTGCTATTCACACTTAACACTTCCTTTCTGACACTACCTTTCACTTCAAATGTATGAGTTTTGACCACCCCCTTCTCCATATCAAGCAAGTCTATGTTCTGTCCTGTGATTTAACTACTTTTTAACATTCCCTGGATAATTTCAGATTCCAGAAGTTAAGGTTTTACTCCCACAAGACTGATTTGCCCCCATTTCAAATGTCTGCCACTAACACTTGAACCCCAGCTTGCAGATTCTGTCCAACTTGGCTATTTTGGAAGGTTCCCATAACTTTATCCTAAGCTCTACTACTCAATAATGTAATTGAAGGAACTCATAGAAAAGCTTTAAGTTTACCAGTTCATTAAAGAGTATTATGAATAATATAGATGAATAAATAGATGAAGAGATACTGAAGGCAAAATTGGGCACAGTCTTGAGAGGAGTAAGCCTGTGTCATTTTTCCATCATGTGGGTGTGTTTACACACAGGGACAATTCTCTGAATCCTGTACTACTGAAATTTCATGGAGGAGCCCTCAGCTAAGTGGATTGAATAGACATTTCAAGCTTCTAATCAAGGTTTGGTCTTTCTGGTTACCAACTCCCCTCTTTGATTGAAATGACTTTTTAAGCATTTTTTCAATTACAAAAATTTGAGCTTGGAGCATAGGACTAGTACATTTTAATAAGGAATTGGAAAATAGGGAGATATATCTGAATTAAAATTGAGCCAGGGTCACTTAACCCAGGGCAGTTGTCTATTGTCAGGCAGTGATGGGAAGGGAGATGCAGAGAAAAACATGTGCAGATCATATTGTCTGCATCCTTGAGAACTGAGTGTGGTCCATAGGGGATCTCATCTGGAGATTTACTAGAAATGCAGATTCACAGCCTTCCCTTGAGAGAAATGGAATTCTGTTTTAAGTAGACCCCAAATGCATAGAAGCCTTTAACATCTGAGAAGTATCCATCTACACAACAATTTGGTCTACAACTAGCTTTGTGCTATAGTATTTGAAAAATAACTTTGACTTTTCATGGTGTGCAAAGTCCAGTCTAAGGAATAATTCTGATGAGTTGATTGGCTACTGTGCACAGTGCCATGAGCAGCTCACACAGACATTTAGATTTGCTGCCACTTGCAATTTGTACTGAATAACATTAATTAGACAATTTTTCCAGTCATTCTCACTGAAAGAGGCAGATTGGAATAATGACAACATGGGCACTTAAATTATATAGTTCTGACTCAAATCCTTTATGACTTGAGGAAGGTATATAAACATTTTGAGTTTTAATTTTCTTTCCTATAATTTGGGGAATATCATGCCTATTTTGTAGAAGTATGAGGATTAAATTAAATATTCTGTAAATTGCTTTATATTTCAGAAAGATGTTTGGGATTTCTTTGTGTGTGCATTCTCTATAGGTGCATACATGTGGATTGTGTATATGTGTTGTATATATCTGTACATCTTACATAGATATATTTAATGCAAAGATATGCAATTATATTTTAGGTAGAAATAAAATTTATTTTAACATACATACATGCCCTCTGTAGTTGGGTTTTATATATGTGAATATGCATATATTTTATGTAATCTATATAGTTTGGTTTTATTGACCTATGTATATGTCCTATAAAGTTGCATATATATATATACACAAATATATGTAAATGTGTTTGTATATATTTGTCTGTACATGAATGTTAGTCTCCAAGGTCAAAACCTTTTGAACTATTTAGTTTATAGATAGAGCATCTCCTCCATTCTGTAGAATTTCATTTTATGCTAAACCACCTAATTTTAGGTACAAAAAAAATTCCCTAAGAATGCTCTCTCAATTCTGTGGTGGTATCATACACATTGACCTTCATTGACCTTTCTTCCTCATACTATCTATGATGGTTTGTATTGCGATGTGTGATGACCATATGTCTGTCTTATCCCTGAATACAGTAGCTAGAAACAGAAACAAATTGTTTCAGTTACTATTGCTATATAATAATCAATTCTTAGTGCTATCCAACAAAATGTCTTTGAAATGTCTGCATATTTATGAGTCAGAAACTTTGGAATGGCTACCCTTGAGTTTCTTATTTAATTTTGATGGTTTTTATTGAGTCAAAACATCAGTGTAACTGATTCAGTTAGTGGATGGTCTAGACTGGAAGTCTGAGAAGGAACCTCTTATTTCTGGGGCAAGTCTTTATCTTGTTCAAGGTCTCTTTCTGTTTGCTCAATAAGCAGGAACTGTCAACACATCCTCACTCCATCAGGGTGGGTTTTGTTAGTTTTTGTTATATAACTTGATGTCTGGTTCTACAAGGTAGGTTTCAACAAATAAAAAAAACCTTCTGGGTTTTCTTAATGTTTGGGACTGGCATTGATTGGTATCTTTTCTTTCACATCTTATTAGTACAGGCGTGTCAAATATCTAAATATTCCAAGAGGTGTCTAGTCATTGCTTTTAAATATAAAGACCACTTATGTAGAGAAATAGCAGGAAACCTGCACCATTTAGTTAAAGTGATTACCACTACAATACTCTCATTCCTGTTCCAGAATATAAGAGAATAATTTATAGAAACATAAAACACTTTAACTGAAATTACTTAACAACCCAATATTAAATAGTGTTTATTCTAAATGGAATCTGAATTATTACAGTCCTGTGAAATTATCTTTAAAAACAAAATGTGTTGGAGAAAACTAGTGGTTAAGAGTAGAAATATTGCCATATATATATATATATATATATATATATATATATATATATTCCATATTACCAATTTAAAAAGGCATTTTCATTGATAAAAGAGACCTATCAATCTTGGTTTAATGGTACATTATCCAAGAGTAATTTACCCCATCAAACAAAATAGCATCGTAAGGAGACTATTTTGGGAAATGCTCAAATAATTTCTATACTAAAATCAACTTAGGTAGTCAGTTTTTAACTTAGGGAGTCAATCAACTAGGGTTCATGTAAACATGTTTTTCCATGTTATTAGTTAGATCATTTGTGTGAAGACAATAACTGTAATTCTCCCCATTTGGTGCTTTTCTATTTTCTTTCTCTTATGGAAATTCTCAATTTTTTAATTTTACTCTTCCTGAGGAGAGGCCAAATTAGATTGAGTTTTCTGTGAATTATCTTTCTTTGTGGGGGCAACAAATGACCCTATTTCTTGCTGTGCTCACCTGTTCCCCCTTTGCCTACAGTGTTTCCTGAACAGAGATGTTCCCTTTGACTTCTGCCCTGGGCTGTGTCCAGACCAAATGTGGAGCACTAATAGGAATATTTTACACTACACTGTGCCAGAAAGATACTGTCTGTGTTCAGGCCAGATCTAGGATATCCTCTCCTGCTGCCAGTGTTTGCTGCCTAGTGATGACTTCATGAAAGCAGAAGCAGCAAATGAGGTGGGACTAAAGGAGCAATCTTAGATGTGGTGCCAATTTTCTGACTGCACTCCCTAATTGTCAATTTCTGCTAGTGCAAAATGCTTGCTTTTGCTATTCATTCCCCATGTATCCTACTGAAGCATGCATAGTAACTGCAGCCAAAAGAACCTTTCTGTTTAATAAGGTAAAAGCTGCAGAGAAAAAGAGAGCAAGCACTATGAATGCCAGTATGGGTACCAACTTGCATACCTGCCAAGTGTGAATGAATGTTTCTTTTCCTCCACATCCACACCAACATGTATTGTTTCTACTCTTTTTGATATGGGCCATTCTCACAGGGATAAAGTGATATCTCATTGTGAATTTGATTTGCATTTCCTGTACAGTAACAGAATGATGTTAAACAATTCTTCATGTGTCTCTAGACCATCTGGATGTCTTCTTTAGAAAAATGTCTCTAGGTCTTTACCTTTTTTTTTGATGAGATTGTGTGTGTGTGTCTTTATTGTTAATGGATTTTGTAAGCACATTGTATATTTTGTAGTAAGTCCACTTACTATCAGATGTTTGATGCACAAATATATATTCGCCTGTCTGAGAGATTGCCATTTTGTTTTGTGATGGTGTCTTTTGAGGTACAATAACTTTTTCTTGATGTGGTCATACTTAATTTTTGCTTTTATTTTGTTTGCTATTATAGCTGCATCCCCAAATAAATCTATGTGCTAGATGCCATGTATCTTCTATGCTTTTTTAAAGTACTTTGTGATGTCATTTTTATATCAAGACCTATAATCCATTTTTAATTAATCTTTGTGTGTGGAGTTAAGTATGGATATAGCTTAATGCTTTTTTTTACAAGAGATCATCCATGTTTCCTAATACAATTTATAAAAAAAGACTTTCCTAATTTATCCATTGTAGAGTTGTGGCACATTTTTAAAAATTAAATGTTCATATTTATGTAGGTTTATCTGGGTTCTATTTCATTGATCTAAGCTACTACTGTTGTTTCAATATCATACTGTTTTGATTTTAATATAGGTAATTTTTCTAGAAATAGAAATGGAAACCCATGTGATCGAGTAATAGCTCTTCAAAATATGAAGCTCTAATATGAAAAGATATCTACAGCTGTGTTCATAGCAGCACTGTCCACAACTACCAAATCATTGAATCAATCTAAGTACCCATTGTCAAACAAATATATAAATAAATCTTAGAATGTATATAAAATGGGAAAAAAAGATGAGATAGTACCTTTTGGGTCAAATGGGTGGACCTTGAGGTGATTATGTTAAATAAAAAATCAGAAAGTAAAGGACAAATTTTGGGTGGCTTCATTTATCTGAAGAGTGAAGGAGTGAAAGAACAGCATAGAAGACTTTTCCTGTTGTCCTCCTTGCTGGAATACTAACCCTTGTATAGCATTCTGGCTCCTACACTTTGGATTTCACCTGAGACAGGAGTTTTCCTTCATATCATTTCTGCTTTCCCCAACACATGGCCCCTGGCTGGGCTAGCAGTTCTTCCATCTCTATTCTCACTTACTGCCACTTTGTATCACTTTCCAGATACCTTCTAGTCACTAATAGGGAAATCTCCTCCATGTCCCTTCTAATGCACTTTGTCAGTCTCTTACATTCAAGGAGTGATTCAGCCCCAATAGCTGAAGGATTCCTCAGTATTATCTCCCTTCTGGAAGATTGCTCCTTGCTCATCTTGGTAACAAAACAAGCAGTGTACTCCATTTCCATCTGATGGCACCACCCTCAGGTCTGTGTTATATTTTATATAGCCTCTTTAAAACTTTTTAATCATATTTTGAATTAAGTACCATTATCTAAGTTTTGCAAATGAAGCAACTAAAACTATAAAAGGTTAATTAGTTTTCACAGGATCAAAATTTTATAATTAAAATCAAAATTTAAGTGAAAGTCTGCCAGACTTCCTTAATGACCACATTAAATCTAGAGTGACTTTAATAATTTAATAATATTAGAAATTAATCCTTTGGATAAAAGCCAACTCTTAGAAAGCTAATATTTTGTATAATAGACAACTGTCAATGTAACAGAGTGTATGTTTTTAGTCACTGAGGTAACTAAAAAGTATTTTCATATGCTTTTTTTAAGAAAAAGAATATTTTTATTAACTGTTACCTTTTTCTATTGGGGCGGATGTAGTTTTTATAAACTGACACTTATTCAAGTTTGTGGGAAATCATTAAGTGAAAAAGCGATAATATAAAATTAGGTGTAGAATTTGTATTTATGAGAGAATACATGGTTATAAATGCCAAATTTCTAAAAGCTGATAAATACCACAAACATAAAAATACAGGTTTGACACATAAAAAACACCTTTTTCTTATATATTTCACTTTATATACTGTCGGTGTCACACTTTCATGTCATAATACCAAGCAAATGGGCAACAGGAATATGCCTGGAAGGCTCTCCTGTACCTGAAAAATATCTTAACTAATCATAGAAATGACTATAAAATACTTATCCTTTCATGTCAACTAAAATGTATGTATCCATAAAATTTCCTTGACTCAATGCAAAAACTGCCTATTACCACTCCATGTTTAATGAGAAAAGCATCATGAAGAGCAAGTAGAAATGAAGAGACATCTTGTTCCCAACTGTTCATTCCTCTCTGTAATGGGATTGAACGTGCATGTTGTCCTGACATGTTGCCAAGGACTTGCCCTTGTGTCCTGCTGGAGAAGCATATATGTCCACTCATTGATTTTGGGGTCACATGACAGACTTTGTTTAGTGGACAGTGAATGGATGTGACACTTTATAAAGGCTGAAGCTTTCTCTGAAGTTGTGCTGCACACTACTTTGGGATCACCTGCTTCTATCCCAGACTATGGGGAAAATAAGACCTAAGTAGTGATCATTCCTTAAGCTTGGTATAAGAATGAAAAACACAATCCCAGATTGTACCAGAGCACAGATTACCTGTGGTAAACCATGAACTGATATAAATAAATGTTAGTTGCAAGCTACTGAGACTAAGTAAAAGCTAGTTCAAGAAAGAAACATTAGACGCTTGATGACTTAATTGGACTTTAAAAAGGTATTCAAGCTGATATACATATTAGAGTAAGCATAGTTTTATATTGTTCTAAAAATATCACTGAATGCACAAAGAGGAGTGATATGGTACAAACTGGTGGAGTCACTCTCAAAGCCATCTGCATAGACAAACTGACTACATGACAAGATTTGTTTATTTACTTCTCACGTCTCTTCTCTAATGTGCTTACTTTTAATTCAGTTCTGATCTCTAAAACCCCAAACCCCTAAAGGTTAGGTACTTGAATTAGGCTTGTTATTTTTCTTTAGTTAAAGTTAACATCTGTCTATCTAGTTAGCTATATTGTATGAGAGAATGTGGTCACTTCTCAGCAATGAAGATTGATTATGAATAAAACTGCTAGTAATAGTGCTGATATGATTCAATTTATCTCATATAAATTGCAATTAGAGCTACTTCATGTGAATAAATGGGCAGAATAAATTAAAAATGAGTGTCTTGAATATTTGAGAAAAGTAATTTTTATTTCAAACCAAAGTGGTCGGAATATGACAAACCATTTTCAAAAAGATCCATATGTGTGAACATTAGTGAATAGTGTTAATATAATCATGGTAAAATGCTAAATTCCTGCCTGGCAATAATTTTTGAGGCCTACCAAGCTGTTAAATAATGATCTGTGCAGTCCCTCTTAAGATGTGAAGTCCACAGCTCCATAAGCTGAATGTCCCTTACATTGCCCTAAGTCAAAGTAGGGCTTTTATTGAAAATACAGCCACATTAACTCCACATATGAAATATTAATGTTTCTTGGAGCAGGAGGAAATACTTTTCCAGGAGGTATTAGAATTCCTGCAATAGTCTGTGCTTTCAATATTAAAGAATGTACCTGATTTCAAAGAAAGAATGTAGCAAAAAGTGCATTTTACAGTTTCCCCTAAAAGCTTAGTCATTATCAAGCATCAGGAGTACAAGGATATTTCTGAATGTAAATACTGTGTCTCAGTTAAACTATTAGAAGCAAAAGCGAGATGTCTTAGAACAATAACCAGTTCTGAGAAGATGAAGAATATGACACTGTAAATTATAACCAAAGAAATTTGGATGGGGAGAAAATCTTAGATATGAGGTTTTAAGTCACAATGGACTTATGAGTCAATAGACATAATGCTTGATATGATTATATCTGGTTCAACAATATAGGTAACAGAAAATTAAAAGACATTTTCTACTGCCAGATCTTCTCAGTCTCACCATTAACATCACCATTATCTTGTTAAAAAACATTATAACCACTTAAGTAACTTATGTAGTAAGAAATGTAAGCTATCCATTGCAGTAAAATATATATATAACATATAATCCATGTCTAATTTGACATACATTTTAACAACATATGTATATGTGTATACACATATATAATTCTCAAAATATTTGCAACATTGATTTTATTTCCCCTCTTACACAGTGAACCTTCTTTAAAAAATTGTATTGCCTTCATCAAACCACCCATGCCCATATACTACCTGCCTCATGTCCCATCCCTTCTACCCTTTCTCTTAGTCCCTCTGGTAATACCTATCTTTTTTGCTGAGTTCACAGTTTTATTTCTTCTCTTTGTGTGTACAATAATTTTAATTTTATTCTGCAGATAAAGTGCCCAGTATCTATTTCATATTTTGGTTTATTTCATTCACAATAACAAGGTCTTTTGTAGCACTTTGTGTCAAATGCCACCATTTTATATTTCTTCACAGTGGTGTAATATTCCATTGTATATACTCCATTGTTCATCCATCTGTTGAAGGGTATTTAGCTTGGTTCCATGATTTGGTCATTGTGAATAGTGCTGCTATGTACAAAGTTTAGATGGATATTTTCACGTTATATGGATAGATACCTAATAGTGAGTCTAATTGTTGAGTATACAGGATTTGTATTTTTATTTTCTAAACACATTTCCATACCATTTTCCATAGGTTGTGCCAGCTTGAATTTCCATCAACAGTGGAAGAGACTTCATTTTCCGCTGCAATTTCATTTATTAATTTCATTCTTTTTCGTGTGGCTGATTCTCATGGGGATAAGATAGTTCAGTGCAGTTTTAATTTGTATTTCTTCTATAATAAGTGGTGTTGAATCTTTTCAACGTGCAGGCCCTGTGAATGTCTCCTTTAGAGCAGTATTTGTTGAGATCCTTTTTATATTTTTTAGTTGTGTCATTTTTTTTTTTTTTGGTTTGTTTTATTTTGAATTGAGAAAGTATCCCTTAGTAGATTTATGGTATGCGAATATTTTTCACATTCTACAGGTTGATTTTTTGGTTTTTGTATTTTTTTTCTTTTGAATTGCAAAAGCCTTTAATTTTGATGCAGTTCCATCTGTTTATTTTTGCCTTTGTTTCTCTTGCTACTGGACTTGTATTCCCAAATACTTTATGTGGTATGTATCCTGTAGTATATCCCATATATTTCAAGTATTTATGATTTTGATTCCTAAGTCCAAATCTTTAATTCATTTTTAGTGAATTTTTATGTAAATTTTTTGTTTCATATTTCTCCATGGCTATCTATATACCCCAGGCTGGACATGTAGGATGGGAAAATGGGGTTCATTCTCAAGATACTGTCATGTCAAAGTCAGCCAAGAATTTAAGAGTTGTTACAGGGAGAAGACTACAAGCATAGGATGTAGTAGAGATTGCTAATGAATGTCCTAGCCCAATTATCTTCAATTGAAGAACATTCATGGGACTGGGTCTGTTTTGCATGGGTGATCCCTGAAAGTTGGAATTGCAGGGACTCAAGATGAAGACAGGCTAAATGAGGTCATGACTGATACATGTACTATGAATTAGCATCATGTGGGGGAAAGGCAAATGGAAGATTCTTTAAATATCAAAGGGTTCATGAAGTGGGTCTCTGTAAATAGCATTAGTAATGGCAGCTAAAATTATTTAGATCTTGCATTTACTGAGCTAAGCATCTAGATATAATTCTCAGAAATTTCCTTCCCCAGCAAGGCTAATATCCTATAGAGAAGTTAGGTCACCAAAGGTCACAAAATTAACAAAAATAACAACTAAGTCATGTTGTATCTAACCCTAAAATCCTTTCTTAAACAAGATACTATATATTGCCTCCCTCAGTTTTGAATCTATAGGATTCAGAGCATTAAGGTTACTATTAAAAGAGCATGTGAGTTCTGGAGAAATGAGTTTCTGTTTAGATGTTTTGCTACTGAAGTGACTGCAAATTACTCAAGTAGATAATTAGTGGTAATATTAGAATTTGAAAGGAACAGAGTTCCCCTTACAGATGTTATTGGAATTATTACAAATAAAAAATTTTAATTGAAGCTATAAGTAATTGAAATCACAAATGGAAGAGATACACAGAGAAAGGACAGGATCAAAAGATGAAGTGGTAGCTATGGTAGCAAAAAGAAAACAAGACTGACAGAGATATAGAAGACCTATTGTTGAAAAGTCAAGGGAAATGGCAACTGTGGATGGGATACTTATTCTATTGCTTTCTTGATATAAAAATAGAAGATGGGCTCTATTGATATGGAAATACTTAGTAGGAAATTTAGAAAGTGTAAAAATATCAAATATTAGTAAACATACATTTGTATGAAAAAATTTTGTATCATGAAAAGAACAAGGAATGTTCTGTACAATTAGAGACTGGGTGAATGATTGATACTTTAAAATCTATTTCTTAATTGCTATACTAGCCACTGAATTCTGTAACATGTGGAACAGCTATTTCATTGTGGTCAGGTTGCTATGATCTCGAAAGTCACTAGCAAAATGAATGAGAAGCTGAATGGAGTATTTTTCTGTTTTATATATGTTTTCTGAAGCAAACCTTTCTATCCACAAGATGATGATGGTGATGATAGTGGGAATGGTCATGACTAACATTTATTAAACATACACAATCTGCATTCTGCATCCTTTAAAGTAATGGTTATCGTGATTATAAGAAATATATCTACTGGTCTTCTTCCCAGCTCCTGGCAAGAGCTCCTAAACATTTCTAATTTCCTGAGTGACAAAAAAGGAATATCTTGTTACATTTGGTTTTGTGCCTGGATCCTGAACCAATTATAGAAAGTGATAAAGATGAAAGGAGAATCTTTTATTTGTAGGAAACCCCTCTCAACCATGTCAGATTGTTACAGTAGATGACTTTTGGAAAGTTGCTAAGAATAGGAGACCTGCTGCCAAGGGATCAAACAATGTGACTAGATAATAGAATTTTTAGCCCCATTCTCTCCCTCCAAGATGCTGAAATGGGTAAGAGAGGGTTACTAATCAACCATACCTATATGATAAAACCACTAATAAGAATGAAAAAAGAAAAGAAAAAAGAAACCAAAAGACTTGAAGAGGAGGGTAAGTAAATGCCCTGGAGGAGGTGTGGAATCAGTGTGCCCCTTCCCCACAATCTGGTGTGTGTATCTTCTCCCTTCAACTCTTCCTGAGTGGTGTCCTTTGTAATAAACCAGTAACCTAGTTGTGAGACTGTGTCCCTGAACCCTAAAGACAACCCCAGGAAATTACATGATCCATGGAAGTGACTGAGAACATCAATCTGTGGCCAGTGTCATAAGTGCAGGTAATGAGCTGGATTTGAGGTCAGTCTCAAATCAGGAGGAGGAGGCAGTTTCAAGGGACTCAACCTTTCACCTGCAGGGCATGTGCTCATTTCAGGTAGACAGTGCTAGAATTGTATTACACGACAGCTTCAAAATATATCTGACTAAAGTATACCAAGAATACAGATTCTTCTTTTACATAGCGGTGAAATCCTATATTAACTTGCTTTAAACAGTCAGCAAAGTCAGTTAAGTTATAGCAGTAATCCCAAAAGGATTATGATAAATACCTGGATAAAGCATGTCATAAATAGAAAAATCAGACTGTATCAAGAAGTCACTTATCCCACTAGGGGAAAATCATATGTATAGAATCTTTTTAGTAGTGGAAACAATGAATCACAAGAAGGAACAAGAATGGGGAACCAGTACTAACCACCAAGAATAGGTTCCTGTAGAAAACAGCCTCCACCAGCCCATCACTTCTATCCTGCTTTGGTTTTCCTTCATTGCTTCTGGAGTAGTTCAGTCAGCCATTTTGTCTCAAAGGTGATCTTGTAACACAAATGAATCATAGGCCTACCCTTGTTTAGAACCTATCCGAAATGATGCTTTATAGTGGCTCAACCGTAACAAATACATCTTCATAACGGCCCTCAGTTCTTCTTTTTCCCTGTCCTTTCATTATCTGCCTAGCAAAAATTATCTCAAACTTGTAGCATGCATACAACTAATATTTTCAACTATTATTTCATACAAATAATATTTTGATCTACATACATTTAAAATTCTGTTTTCATATCTAGACTGTCTTTTTCTGCTTTCTCAAACACCTGTATTTCATGAGATAATACTCATGTTTTATAATACTAAATGTCTTAAGATATTAAATGTGTGCTATAGTATTAAATGTACCATAACAAATGTAAGCTTGCTCTAACACCACTCTATGGTAGAATTTTCTCATGCCACTTAATGCCCCATGTTCCTAGTTTCCTCCCTACACCTTCCACTGGATTAATTCACATTTCCCCCACCAACTTGCATGCATATCAAAGGAATGGGCTCCACAAAAGTTTTTCTAAGTTGCTCTTAAATCACAAGTACAACTGAGCCTTTCGGCATTCATTGTTAAAAGAGCTGTCTGTACGAGAAAGGATAACTTTTAATTCTAAATGCCCAACCTTAGTTATCATAGCCAAATGAACTTGTAACATTTAATTTTTAGGTTCAGGATCTTATCTATGAAATACGGATAATAGTCCTTATGTTATTAATTTATAGAAGTCTATTGATGAGTCAGAATAATAGAGCTGAAAACACTTTAAAAAGCGGTAAACTTCTACATCAATATAAATACAAATACAAGGAGACTGTTCTTTTACTATTCCACTAAATTGGACCATAGATCATTACATTGAATGAGTGGCATTTGGGGGTATTGGTGAAACCAGGTACTGAGTTAGGATGATAGAGTTTTGGACTGAGTAGTCAAAACTCATGTAGATACTGGATTTTGGAAGCATCACCCTAGAGTAGCAGAAAAGAGACAAATACCACCTGAAATAATTTTGCTAAAGGCTAAACTGAATTTTATCTGTGCCTGCCTTACATTTGGAAGATAAATAAGCCAAAACATTTAAGGGAAATACATTTCCAGTAGGAATTCCTAATCCAGTGGTAGAAAATTATCTCTAGCTTCACATTTTTGAAATTAATTTAATGGCTATTTTAAGTTTTTTTTAGCTGTTTAATAACTAATGTATTACAGGAAATACCTTTAAAGCTCAGTTTTCCAAATAGTCACTTATAATGTTGCAGCATAAAATCTGAGCTTGCATAGTAGATGTAGAAAGTGGTAGTTTGTGATCTGATACATAGCTGCTGCTTAAAGAATTTTTATTTTGGAAAGTCATAGTTTTGAACATGGTTTGAATGAGTTCATAGAAGAAAATACATTTGCTTATGAAAATGGCTTGTGATGGATTCCTCTTAATTTTGCCAGTATTGCCAAGATTTCTTTAATTAATTTGTAAATTATATGAGACCTATAACCTGGAATGGTAATGAAACTGCAAACTGTTTTAGCACTGATTTCTCAAGCATGTTCTATATGACTCTGGGAGCAAAATGTTGCCATCATGAAAGTAATAGGATTTACTTATGGTAATTTCTTTTATATTGGAGTTAATTTAAATTGTCAATGTGATTAGATTTTTTTGTATGCATGTGTGCTTCCTACTTAAAATATCAAGTGCATTTCTGCCCTAAACCTGTTAGCTCATGTTTGTTCACTGATTTTCTAGATGGAAGTTCTTTATGGAATGATCCTTTATGGAATACAAGGAATTAGAATTCCCATTAGACTTTCATTTTGTTGGAAATCACTCAGGGATGAGAAGGGTTAGGTAAAAAATGACCACTATAGTCCCAAGAGTTTTTCTATGTCTTTTCTAAATGAGGAGGGAGGGCTGCTTTGATTGAATACAGGGACATCAAAGAATATGATTCTTGTTGTTTAAGATACTAGTTTTAACTTATTTGCCCAGTTCATATCAACATCAACATTTTATAAAATACTCCATACTGATTATACTTCTTTTCAGATCCTGTGGTTCTTTTACTTATGAGCCATTTTTATATCATTCATATAGAGGCCTAAATTTTTTCTAGATATTCCTTAAAGTTAAAGATAACAGAAAAAAAGGGTGACCATTTACATCTCTCATCATAATCTTAGCCATCTGATACTTATCAATAGCTTATTAAATATTCACTTCCTTTTTACAGTTTATCTTTATAAAGGCTTATTAGTAAAATTATCAGTAATAGATATTCATTATTTTTAAACATTTGAAAATGTATCTATTGAATCCCCGCCAAATATTTGCTTCTCCACTCGTTTGTACTTCAACCATTCATACTGTCTCTTAATCAAGCAAAAATCTCTTAAGCACTCTATATTTCTTTGTTATTTTAGATTTATATCATCTAATAATTTTAAACTCCAAGTAAATGAGAATTCCACTTTTTTCTTTTCTATTATAGAAATGAAATGTTATTTTCTAGGAGTTTCTATTTCATATATTCTTTCCAGTAAAATTAGTCCTTCGACCAAATTATATGCTGTGATATATATAAATATACACCCGTTGGCAAGCTTTTGCGTATTTCTATTTACAAATATATATTTGTTGTTAGACTGTGTGTCCTAGTTCTATTTTCTATCAGCCCAAAAGGCTCTATTATTGTAAAATTTGTAGCTGGATTGTTTATTTTTCAGTTTATTCAAAGTAATTTTTTAAACGAATGCAACAATTTTAACATATAAAATTAAGGTGTACAACATTGCATGATTTGATATCTTTATAGGCTATATGTACTATACAAAAAAATTAGTTTGTATACATTGCCATACACTTGACCTTCTTTTATACTTCTCCAGAGTTCCAAGTAAGCAACACAAAAAGATACATTATAATTATATAGTAAAAATTAAACATAAAAGGAAAATCTTAAAATCAGTAAGAGATAAAGAACATGTCATATACAAGGGCAATTCCATAAGGTTATCAGATTTTTCAAAGGAGACATTTCAGGGCAAAAGACATATTTCCATGCACTAAGAGAAAGAAACTGTAAACCAAAACATCTCTCTGGCAGGTGGTTCACTCATAATTAAAAGAGAAATTGAATTTTTGAAACCAGGAAAAGTTGAGTTCATCACTAAGCTAGTGCTACAAGAGGGTCTCGATTATACATGGAATACAAAAACTAGACCAGGGCCTGTGAAAACAAGGCAGTAGTAAACCTTGAATATACTATTCTCTGCACTTCCTGTACCTGGATACCTGTTTTCTTCGCCTGATTTTGTGGTTTCCTGCTGTTTGAGGCAACTCTGCTGCTATTTCGAATTCTGGGGGTTTGGATTTACATAGCTGATGTTGTATGGAGCCCACCTGGTTTCCCAGATACCTGTTACATCAGGGCAACAGCATCAGCAGGGCAGTTCCCCCAGACTATGGGACCCTGCCCCAACTTGGCATGCTGATTCTAGAGTGAAGTGGTCTGACCTGACAAGAGGCCTCCACACAGTGAGCCCATGGGATTCCTGGCAGGGCCAACTGGTTTTTGCTAGCAGCAGATGGGGCAGAAGAGCTGTTGTCTGGTGCTCATGCAGCGTACTTTCCAATGGGTGAGGAGAGCATGCTTAGCTAGAAGCACGTGGGCCAGTCTGCTGGCTGTGGAGTGGGTGCTATTCACTAGCTTATTATTGAGCTGTGGTCATAGCATTTGGGGCGAGTTGCCCCTGCATTGGAGCTGGCTCAGCTGCTGAATCTGCACTGGGCTGAGCTGCTATCGGTGCTGGTGAAACCTGCTCGCTGGCAAGTAGACAGGGACTGTTCACCAAGGGACTCTTCACAGCTGCCACTCATTACTCAACTAGCTTGGGCCACCTGACAGGGGTAGATGAATCTTTCACCAGGGTTTTGTTCTCGGTTCAGTAGTATGGAGATGGGTTTCAAAATGGTGCCTTCCAGTAATCTGAGTCCTTCTCACAGTTTCCTTTTCTGGTGGGTGACACAAGGACAATGTTTAGAAATCCTTTCCATGTGGGTGGATTATTATTCAGACTATTGGTACTGGGTTGGATTCCAGGGTTAGTGAATCCGACTGAGCCCTTTAGGGATGGTTCTTAATCTGTGCTAATTTCCCTCTGGCCTTTAACACCTGAATTTCAGGGGTTCATCTCTGCTGTTCCTGGCTGAAGGTTTAGGAGTGTCAGGTATCCTTCCCCCAACCTCCCCCTTTACCTCTCAGGGTAAAGTTTCATACCCTCATACTTATTGCCTCTGGAGGAGGTTTCTTCTTTGACAAGAATGCATAAGATGGAGCTATGACTCTCCTAATATCTGGGTGTTGCTTTTTCAATCTTTAGTTAAGGAAGCTCTGTGTCTAGATTTTCCTTGCAGGAGGTTTTTGGAAGTAAAGTATGGAGAGAGGGACATATGTCAATTGAAGAGCTTATGGCCACTACTGAGAAAAAAGAGCTGAGCAGAATAAAGGATGAAGTAAGAATTAAAAAAGAAGAGATAGGATGGAAAATAAAATGCCATTTACTGAAACTGCTATGTTTTCTCTAAATGACTATTCTAGACACAATATACTGATTTGCAAAATCTAAATAAGAAAGTGGTATAAATTGGACATTCTAGTTAAATTATATAGAACAACCTAACTCAGAGGACCTGAGTAAAGTCATTGAAATGAGGTGATGGAGCTAACAACAGTTTTGATTTATAGTAATTGGTTAGATGAATTTGGGCATAAATAGAAACATTTCCTAAGTATGAGTGGCTTTTTTTCTGGGAAACAAGATGGGTAAATAAAGGTACAAGGAATGGAGTTGGCACAAGTGAAATGATCAAGCAGAAAAGGACACTGATTATATCAAAAGTTTATTTTAAATGGTACCATTTTGTGTGGTCAATTTGCAGATATATATGTGTATATTTTTAACTTACTTCAACATTTAGCAATATCTAACATGCCCTTCACTCAGAACTGAATTGAAAAAGCTCCCCAGGTAGTATGCACTCAATACCACAGGAGAGGAACATTGTGGAGATGAGATTATTGAAAATCAATGGAGGGAAATATTCATCCAAAATTATTAAAGACCTATTCTATTCAAGGTCAAGTGTTTGAAATTGAATTTTAAAGTTAAGAAATCAGGGGTTCTGTTCCCCAATTATGTCTTTAAAAATACAACAAATACTTAACGTATAAAGGAAACCCCAGGAGACTTTCAGTTTTCCAAAGTATTCTGAGGTTGTCCAATGCAGCATGGTTTTTCCATACATGGTTGCCTAGAATTAGGTATTTCTTACATATAGAGAAGCTATTTTAATCATTCAGGAGTTTATGAGCTTTTCAAACACCTGGGATAATATTTCAACATTTGAAAAACAATTGTGTTAATAGCATAATTGACTTAATAAACAATCTGCCACTTTACTTTTTTGCCAAATGAAAGCACATTCATTAAGGACACGGAGATAGATGCCCTGACATGTCAGAACATAAATCTCAACACATTTATAATGATTAAGACATCATTGCAGGACATATCAGATTAACTTCTTGTTTATTAACTCTGTATTGGACAAAATAAAAAATCCATTTAGGGAAATAAACTGACCAAATGTAAGGAAAAGAAGCCCATATCACTTGAAAGTAATTAGGAATGGTGAGAAAGCAGACTTTTAACCTAAGTTGGTTCAAGTGTTATCTTAAGCAAATTAACTACCAAACAAATTAATTGATGGTGTGCAGCTCCACAGTGAAACACACAGATCAATCTCCTGCAATATTCTGGCCCTGATTTTTGGTGTTGTTCTAAGGTAAATGGATATACAGGACAAGGCAGAAAGCAGAACAGGAGCAATTTTTTTCAGAAAATTCTACTAATGTCACCCATTAGCACTCCGGAAAATTCTGAAGTATGAAAGGTAGTTGTCAGTGTTAGTCCCCTACTCTTTATACACCAAATTCTATATGACTCTGAAGACTTCCCTGTGACTTCAAAAGCAAGACTTGAAAAAAACTATATGGGGATTTTATTACAGGAGCCCACCTGTGAGGGGAACTAGACAATAAAACCTGGGCTAGTTGTACACATGCCTAAATATCTCAAAAAAACAATCTTAAATATGTTTTCAATATTAAGAATCCTGTGTTTTACAGGTTTGAATTTCAAATGCAACATCTAATCTGAGATAACCCTCTATTAATTTGCCAGTAGGTACACTAGTGTCTAGAGTCCTAAATTAGGAAAATTTGAAGAAATGAATGATAGTTTCTCAATCAGCACTTGCAGAGTCCTAATTAAGCTGACTACAGACTTGAGCAAAGAAAAACACAAAAGCATTAATCATGTACATTACTCCATAGTTGTATAGAACTGGAAATTAAGTTTCAGGATTACCATTAACTTCTTCATGCTTTAACAAGAGTATTTATGGATGATCACTTATAGGAAGAAGATAAAACTGAATTTAAGAGTAAGGTAAAAGGAGAATTAATGTAACTTATGCATGATTCTGCATGGAATACTACTTGGTGAAAACACATCTAGAAAATGAATCTTAGTTTTAAATTGATTATACTTTCAGCTCTTTTAGGATTCACTTACATTTGGCAGTGATTTGCTGATGACTTTATTATGGATTTGCTGTTTCAAAATTAAAAATTTATAGTTGTTTTACAGTTGTCAGTATAGGCTTCTGATTTCAAATTTTTTCTCTCTTCCAGTCACAAGGTGACTTTCTGTGCCAGTACTGCTGTGCCATTAGTTCATCTTCATTTAGAGTGAGTTAAAATATTGTTATCACCAGTAATGACTGACCTGCTGAGAGAGCCAAAAAATAGAAGTTAATAAAGGCCTAGTTTGCACTTCTCAGAAAACAGAATTGATTAGGAACATCTATTTCTATGTACTCAAGATTGAAGGTACATGTGTCCTTAAAGACATAGATTTCATTTATGTAAGAAACATAAATAGATCCAAATATCACTAATTTGTCTTAAGAAAGAATAGTACCCAGTATGTATATTTGATACAGAGATAAAAACAACAAATGCAATTATTTTAAAATAATATGTTCTAAGAATACTAACCTTTAATTTAGAATCCTGTCTTATTACCCACAGGGTTTTAAAGTCACTTTTTACTGGTCTTACATAAAAAAGAAATGTGCAGACTTCATTCTCTTGCATCTGCTGTAGTTGATGAAAGGAAAAAAATTACTTTGTTGCTCTTATTCTATCCCAACAGAAAGGTCCCTACGAGGGAAAATAAATGTCCTTAAATTTTTGTCAAGTATATGTTCAGGAAAAGAAAAACCACCAGCCATTCCTACAGAGAAATGTTACCCATTGATTCCCTGCTCCACAGGGTGTGTGTTCCGTCTGGAGCAGTCTCCAGAGGAGCAGTGAGAGTGGATCCCTTTTTGAATTGGCAGCCCCCAGTTATTCCCTAAGGCCCTGGAAGGAAAATGTGTACAGACTGTTAACTGAATTCCCTGTGCTTGCATGGTTTTATGCCCTGAACTGTTAGTTCTGCACAACTAATGCTTGCAGCAAAATCCCCAGCTGCAATGGTCAGCTCCTGCTATCAGTACCAAACTCTGCTTCTTCAGATGATTGGTATATGGTAACAGTCAGAAACAGTCATGCTTCTCAGTCTAGAATCCCACAAGTCCTAAGAGGTATAGTTACTATAAAGTAAACAAAACTAAGACTGCTAATCAAATGACAGTAGGAATGTCATCAATTGTAAGACTCAGTGTGATTTAAATTAAATTATGAAAGCCTGGGCTTTACCATTGCTAAAATATAATGGTTGCTCTCAAATTCAGAGTTGTATAGGTGATATCATGTAATCAGGCTGGATAACAGGACAGTGGTATAAGAGTAAATAATCAGCTGCTATTTTTTTTAACTTTATTGCACATGTATATATTTTTACATCATTGTATGGCCCAAGGTTTTCACACCACCTTGTCAATTATGAGTCATCTTAATCTCTTGTGCCCATGCCTCCCTCAATTTACCCCCTTCCCCTCCCTTACCCTCTGCTTCATTTCTGCTGACAGTTCATTAGTTTTAAATTTTATTTGTCCTTCTGTTTGTTTTCCCTATATCCTCCAGGTAGGTGGGATCATCCAGTATTTTTCTTTCCGATTTATTTCCACTAGCATGATTCCTTCAAGAGCCATATGTTATCTCACAAATTCACTGCTATGCTAAAGAGATTGTCTACACATGGCAAATAGAAACCCATCAGAATAAGAAATTGTGAAACCAGTTGGAAAAACCTGCCCTTTCCTACTCTTCCATTTACTTCTCAATTGTCCCTGCCACAATCAGTATTAATCTATAATTTACAAAAAATTTTCGACTCCATACATGAGTGTGTGTCTTGGATATTTTCATCTTCAGACAGTGATGTAGACTCAACTCCTCTCCATGATGCTAGAAACATTGCTAGACTGCAAGGAGGACATTGGGAATTTTAGTCAGCAGTTCCTTTGTGTTTAGCTATTTTTTCTTAGATTTTGGAAGTATGCTTATATGAAGACTTTACATTCACAGTTACTCCTGAATCAGACACTAAAAACAGTTTTGTCAGTTTCACAGATGTGCTCATCAAGTGGAGACTGTCACATTCATATTTCCTGTATAATCTAAACTCATGGTGGAGAGACAAAGCAATGATTGTCTCAATTGAGATACCTGAGAAAGTAGAGAAATCGGAGTTGACTTAAATCCAGTCATCTAGTATGAATTGAATCAAATGAAAGGGATTGTTAAGCCTTAGGAGCTATGATGAAATGTTCTATCTATACATGTTTTAAATAAAGCCTATTATATAATAATTCTTCATTCTTTAAAACAATTCCAAAGCAAAATCACTATAAATAGGTCTCATAGAAAACAACACATTGAGTACAGTTGTCCTTTTGTAGTAGTGTTTTGTTCTCCTTTGGGTAATTCCCAGAAGAAGAATTGCTGGGTCAAATGGTAGTTTCATTTTCATCAGTTTGAGGGTCCTCCACACCACTCTCCATGGTGACATCCTATCAGCAATCTAAGAAGATTCCTTTCTCTCTTATGTCAATATTTGTCGTTACCTGGTTTTTGGATATGTGCCATTCTTAACTGGCACACAATGGTACTTTAATGTGGTTTTAACTTGTATATCCACAATTAGTGATGTTGAGCATTTTTTTCATGTGCCTTTTGTATTTCATCTTTGAGAAATATCTTTTTAGTTATTCTCCCCATTTTTGTATTGGGCTTTTTGCTTAACTGTGTGAGTTCTTAGTTATCAGGCCTTTATCACTTGTATGAAAAGTGAAATTTTTTCACAGTCTGTTGGATGCGGCACTATTTACAATTTTGAGGACATGGAAACAACCCAAACTCCCCAAGTCAGAGGTATGGATGAAACAGATGTTGTATATTTACACAGTGGAATATTATTCAGCAATTAAAAATGACAAATTGGAAGCATTTGTGATAATATGGATATAACTAGATGGAGTCATATTTGTATAAATAAGTCAAAGTAAAAGACAAACCAGATGGTCTCTTTATAGCTGGGATGAGAGATCATGGAGGATCAGAATGATGGTCCACAGGTGGTGGAATAGCTCCAGGGAGTAAAATGATGTAAAATATACATATATATCATATATCAAAATTTTTTTTTAAATGTGCTTTCATGCCAAACCAGCATTTGCAAATATGGCCTAGCACACATGAATATCCTAGCACTCCTATTTATATATCATGGATATTCATAAACTTAAGAATAGGTACATCAAGGGATGTATCACTAGTTCATAAACAGCATGCAAGTGAATGGAAAATTTGCACATGCAAACATCTGCATGTTTGCCTATTCAACAATTAGCATATGCTATTATATTTGTGTACCAATATTGATATCTACATTTGGTTGAACTTTCATCCTTTATGATTCCATCCATTTTTCTGTAACCATGCCTGGAGGTGGATTTGGAGGGTGGAGGAAATTCCACCTAGCGGCCACCCTTACATTTTAGCCTGCAACTACTGCCTGTACCTTCCCAGTTCCTGGCAGCTGGGAGGGCCCATACCCTAACCCCCACCCCCGACTTACTCCCACTCCAGTCTGCCCTCATCAATGATAAGAAAACCACAAATAATCCAACTGAAGATAAGGAAGAGGTGAGCAATATAAATGAAAGGCCTAGACATACTTCTCCTGGGTAGAAACCAAAAATAGCATGGAGAGAACCACCAAACACAGAACTGTGAGACCAATTATAGAGATGACATATCAGAATTACACCTCCACCACTGGGAACCAAAATCTTGATCAGAGAAGTCACAGGCAAGACCAAGGCATACCCTCTCTTCTCAGGGGGAGGAAGGCCACAGATATATGGCAGCAACCGACAACTAACTGGCAAACCAAACAAGGAGATCTGTTCCCTCAAGGGACTTCTCAACTGACAAAAGAAAGGAATCTGACTCTCTAAGCCATAAGCCAGATCTACAAGGATAGAAGAAGGAGGAGATAGAAAATGGAATGGTGGAAACATCCGGCAAAGAGGAACAGGCACTGACAGACTCCAAAGGAGTTTGGACTGGCTGCCTAATACAAAGACAGTAAACCTAAACTGCACTGATCAACATGGACATTGCCCCAGAGAGAAAGACTCAAGGGCCAAATGTACTAATGAACAGTAATGAAAGGGGGGGGGGCACTCCCAAGGGGACCAACAACCTTATATAGAGGACTGATGTTGTATATTAATAATAAAACTACCAGTGTTAATATACATATGTGCATTGTTTTGCATGCTTTTACTAGTGTCAATTTGCATATGCATCTTATGTTTGCATAGCTGTTGAATTAGCATATGCAAATCAATGTTTTATGATAATTAAAACATATTAATAGTCTGTGATAGGGCATTATACAGACATTAGAAAAATAATACCACCACATCACCCCACCACATGGATCATTATTCCAGTCCTACCCTCCTTGATCTCTCCTACCCACACCCCAGCTGTGTGCTTTACTTTGGTTGTTAGCTTGTTTTAACTTTCCCTACAAGTGAAAACACCTGGTTTCTGTCTTTCTGCTCATGATTCCTTCTAGGTCCATCCATGTTATTTCAAATGCTTCAACTTCGTCATTTTTAATTGCTGAATAATATTCCATTGTATAGATAGATCACATCTTTTTCATCCATTCATACATCTTGGAACATTTGGTTTGTTTCCATGTCCTTGCAGTTGTAAATAGTGCTGCAGTAAACATACAAGTCTATATTAACATGCTCCTTTCTATGTATGCATTGGGTTTGCATAGATTTACATGTTTATAATGGAATGTATTTTTGGCATCTGTATGTTCATATTTGTGCATTTTAAATTTTACATATTTGACTTTTTTATATTCTATTTCATATTATAAAAATGTAACATTTCTGTATCATATAATTTACATTTATATACACTATATATGATTATTTTTGTATGTTTTTGTTCATATATAATCAACCTAAAATAATTTTACATGAATTGTATAAACTCTGATCATAATTATAAGACTGACACTGCCTTCTGTACTAAGAATGCAGTTCTTTGTACATAATTACATTAAAAAAAAAAACAACTGTACTAGAACTTCTGTCAAGCTACCATGCTTGAATCATGGTTGTAATTGTTTATTCTCGATTTTTTAGTATTTCAAAAATATCCTATCTTTCAAATCTAATTCCTGACTAAAAAGGGAAACTAGTCTTTAAATTGTAGTGCAAATATTGAATAAAAATATTCTTGAGGTAAAATATCAGAACTTTTCATTTCCAAACATTAGCTCATACTATTAGGAAAAAATTTTTTTCTATTTTAGTGCCATATCTTGAAATCTTACTAACCTCATTCAGAAAACTTTTGACTTGTATTTTCTATGTAAATATTACTCTTCAATAATTCGTTTTCAATTAGACTATTTTATCAAGGATCTGAAAGAAAAATGATAGTGTAGGAAGACCCTGAGCTCATCTTCTGCTCCCATGATCACACCAGATAATGTCTGAATGATATCATTATCAATAAATTACTAAAAGGCTAATTTTATAGGAGGCATAGATGCAGTATTACCAGGAATTCCAGAAAAGCTAATCACCGAGGGGAGGGAGCTTAAAATTTCTAATATTCTTTATGGAGAGCAATGATTTTAGGACTCACATTGAGCCTTCCTACTTAGGGCCTCCAACCAGAGAGAAAAACTGAACCGGCCAAAAAATTCTTGTCTTCAAAACCAAAGGCGATTACATCCAGGCTCTCTGGAAAGTGGAAATGATTTAAGAGTTTGGGCAGTTTGAAAATTTGGGACTGTATGTACAGGAACTTCAGTCACTGAGCCTAGGGTGACTATTGAAGAGGTGGAGGGCCATACATCTCTAGGAAGAAAGATTCTGCATAGCTTCTGTGTTCCTTTATTTAAGTGAAAAACATAGTTATCCAGATTTTCTGAAAATTCATCCATCTTTCCTACTGTCCTTGAGAAAATCAACCTAAATAGCACTTTTTCCTCAGAGGCAGTAACACCAAGAACTTAAGGCACACATCAAAAAACATGATAAAAAACATCAGGTGTGACCTTTCATATTCCTTGAGCAGCAAGATGACATAGAAAAATATGGGGTTTATTATCTGTAAATAACCTTTCTTAATTATACTGCATATTTATAAGACAAATGATCATCTATAAAGCTGTGAGATTCAGCAACTGATCTAGAAAGGTCATTAGAATTTATTTTTATAGCATTTGAAGTGTTTTAATTGGCATGCATGTCATTTAAACAATGACCCATGAGCAATGGAAAAGTAATTCTGAAAGATGAAAAAAATTCCAGTCAATTAATTTCTCCTAAGGTTAAGTCAGAACTACAACTGAGAAGATTAGAATCCACTTGAAATACTAGTTGAATTGAAGAACAGAAGGGAGAAATTTCCTATTCTCATAAATAAGTTCAACAAAGACATTTAGAATCACTTGTCACTGGCTTATTACAAGTTAGAGTATGATTATTTCTCCTGTATGCACAGGACTAGATGTTTGAAAAGCATAAAAAGTCATGCTCCCCCAAGTTGCCTTTTTTTCCAATATAAAAAGCTAAAAACACTTAAATACACATCAACAGATGAATTATATTTATACACACACAAGAGAATACTATTCAACTATACAAAAGATGAAGTCATGCAGTTGCAGCAAAATGGATCTGCTTAGTGAAATAAGTCAGAAAGATAGAAAGCACATAATGCTACCTTCTATATCTTAATTTCCAAATAAAGTTTGAAGGGCAACTGGATTATTACCAGGGCAATTTCAATAAAAATATACTAGACTCTTGACAGATTATCACAAAGTTTGTGACTTAAAAAAATTGTTTATCCTCTTACAGTTTCCCCTGCTTAGCCTCTAGGAGGAAATCAGCTTCTTACCTCATCTATATGTGTCAAGCCTTTGTCTTTTATTAATTAGGACACTTGTGACTGCATTTAGTCTAGTTAGAAGTTCCAGGATAATATCCCAAAACCCTTAATCATACCTGTCTTTGTTGGTTAAGTCTTCCAAAAACATTCAGGTCAATACATATAACCTTGATATTTAGAAGCAAGGTCAATTAAAGTATATTGAAGCTCAAACTGCTAATGTCGTAGAATGTATTACCTAAATTTATGGGTCACTCCATAAATATCTTAGTTTGTTCCTCTAGCCTCAGAAGAACCTAAAAAATGGGTTACTGAGCTATAAGGCAAAATTTCCCTTTTCCAAATAAGATAAACATTAGCGAGGACCAGTGATTGCAAGTTGATATATTTAGGGACAATTATCAGTCTACCACAGAAAGCAAACTATATTAGGCAGTTTTGCTCATTTACATATTAGTGAAGAACCTATTTTCTGGTTACACAATATAGCAGTGATTATTATGTTTGCCATGAGTTAACCTCTTTTTGAAAGTAGCTGATTAATACAGTTCTAGAACTTGATATTTGGCCTATTTTTCACAACTAAGATGATGTGATAGTGTGAATAGGTATGACCCTTATCCCATAAATGACTTCAAAGACTTGGAGAAACAAAAAAGAAATCAAATAAAATTGTGAAACTTAGATTTGAGTAGAAAGCTATCTTAAATGAAGGATTTTTATCACACATCTAAGTCTTAGCGATTAGAGGAAAGTGATGTATCTTTGTATTTTGACAAAATGTTTTAGACTAATAAAATGGTAAGTCTGGTTTAAGCTTCTTGCCGATATATTAGAAAACAGAATCTGTGTGGATAAAATGAATGTCTAGCAAGTGTAGGCCAGTCAAATGAATAGCTAAAGGACCAAACCTCAAGAGCCAACCACAATTGTTTTTGTTTTCCTGCTTTTCCTTTCCTTTCCCCTTTCTCCACAGACTGACCTCTGACAGTATTTAAAATAATTTGGGGTGGGGATAGACTAGGTTATGAGATTTCGATTCAGTATTCACATGTCCAGATAAAAATCATATGAATTCAAACAGGAAATGAAATTCCTTTCAGTATCAGAGAACCCAGTGCAAAATGGATATAGTGACACTTATTTAATAGGCATACTTATTCAGAGGACTGAATGATAGAACATAGAGCAATATTTTGTTAGCTGTAAACCAGTAGTATTGTGACATACCAGGAAAATGATATCTAGCTTTAAGTAACACCAAATTTCAGTTGAAAGTATAAGCTACACAATTATTTTTTCTCATCTCCAATTTTGCAGTATTTAAAATAGTTATGATTTACCAATATCAAGAACTATGGTTGTGTCATTGAGGCACTATGCATAATGTAGAATGTAAATTTAAGTTTCTATTTTCTGACCCATTTTTTGTTTCTCTAGGTTATACATATAAGTGAAACCACCCATAATTATCTTTTTACCTTTTGATTTGTTTTACTTTGCCTAATCCCTGCCAGCTCCATCCACATTGCTGCAAATAGAGTGAGTTTATCTTTGTTGCTCACTGAGAAGGTTGTGGGAGAAGTATTCCATTGTGTATTATATCACAACTTCTTGAACCATTCTTCTGTGTGGGGTCATTTAATATGTCTCCATATCTTGACATGCAGACTTACCATAGATCTGAGGCATACTGCAGAGCATGGCAGGGGTGGGTATCAGAACAGAAGCAGGAAGAACACAAGTGATGGGAGGATTGAGAAGGATCACCGGTGGTGAGAGTACTATAGGGACTACACCTGAGGAGAGACAATTATGATATCAAAGTGTGCTAAAATATAAAGTTAAATAGAAGGTCCTCATACATCAGATGAATTATACAGACAGATCTTCTATTAAATTTATTCTATTTAAATGTCTGTTTTGATACGATATCCACCTACTTGATATTTTTTCATTTAATAATTTCTTGAGCTTTATTTGTTCCCAGACTTCTTAATGATACATATTTTAGAAAAGCAATTTTTTATTTTAAGTTATGGTCGTTTTTTCTCCCTAAGAGAAATTAAATTTTGTTTTAAAATATTCAACCAAATTATCTTGCATAGTTCAATATTAATGAAGCTGAAGCTATTCTTGCCAATGATTAGCTTATTCTCCCATCTCTAAAATTTTTATTAAGGAAACACTAGCAATATATTATGATTGCATTTGTTAGTGAACATTCAATAAGATAAAATGGACCTGTTTATTGGAAAGCAATACTTTTCTTTAAAATTATTCTTGTAGTGAAAAGCATGACTTTGAATAAGCGATATATCTGAAATACAGCAGATGCAAGCATTTTTGTGTATCCAGTAAAACTGGGCATTTGTTTTAGTGATAATGTATCCTCAATTACTTTGTGAAATATGTTCTGTTTACTTGACATAGCCTCCAACTTAGTTTGATTTAGCAGAAACTTCAAAAAATCATTCATATTTGTAAACTGCATTCAAGCAATAAGCAAGTCCATATGGTATCCCAAAGGACCTTCAAATGATAGTGAGACTATAAACAGTACAGATTAGGATTACATTGTACCTATTTGCACAGTTTTAACCTTTTCCAAAATAGAGAATTTCATGGAACTTTTTAAATCCAACTTAACAAGAAAATGGTGACTGTAGGACAGCACTTATATATAGTCTAGCCTGTGACATACAGGTACAAATTACAAATTTATTTAGTAGCTAACCTTTACTTTTCAATTTACAGAAGTATATATCATCAGCATATGCATATGCATTTTACTTTTTACTTTGTAGAGATCTTATTTGGTTGAAAACCAATGAATTTAATTTATATTTCCATACATGCATATATAAACTACATACAACACAATTATCTAAATCATATAGTTGGCAGATACTAGTATTCTTTTTTTTTTAAGTAAATATTAAAACATTTACTGATTTCTTCAGTGGAATAGCTTGGTAGAATCTAGATTCCATCTTTTGTCTTCTGATTTAAAATCCCTTTCTCTTTTCATTTTCATCTGCCTCTTAAGTCTAATATTCATTATTGCTTATCATTTGTTTTTTTCTGGCCACTTCCCTCAAACCCATGTGGACTTCTTTCCTTCTCAACAAAACATATGCCATCTACTTCATAAGAACTTTGAAATGCCAAGCATAAGTTCCATACATTTAGCATGTCAATCTATATCACTTTCCTTTTTTTAATACATTCTCAGAGTGTATCTTTTCATACTCAAGACTGATTTTTCAACTGTACCTTTGATATTTCATCTTCTTTAGAGCTTTTGTTCAAGGTACATAATTCTCATCCATGATTAAAAAGAGGTTTTTGGGAAGGGACCCCCAAAATAAATGACAGTAAGAACCCTGCATTGGCCCTACATACTAATTTGTGTTTTCCTTTTCTGTAAAATATCAGCCTTAGGAAAAAGAATTATCTTCAATTGCTCCACTTCTCCATCTTCCATTTACACTTCAAGTCACTACACTCAGGCACCACTCCAGTGATTTCTTAATTGCCAATAAAAGACTGCTTTTCACCCTCTTTGCTCATATTCTTTGCAGCTTTTGGCACTTCATTGATCCCTTCCTCTTAAAGGCTCTTCTGTGACTTCAGTTTCCCTCTTCTAACTTTTGGTGCTTCCAGAACTCTGTCCTTGACTCTCTTCACTTTTCACATTGCATATTGCCTCTGAAGTTTTTCTTGCAGTCCTACATCAAAAGCTAGCACCTGTAGATTGGGTGGCAGAAATAATTAAACTTTAAGTTTCCATGACCTGCTAAAGAATTTCTAGTAAAGAGGTTTGTTGCTGTGTTCAATGTTTTCTGGCATTCAGAAGCATTCCCAAAGTCATGTGATCATAGAGAGTATATCCTTGTTTTTTAACTAGTTTAGATTTTCTACATACTCCCACAATGACCTTTCCACATACCGGAATCTCTTCTGCTCTCATTTGCATAGTTAATACTTATTCAACTTTCAAGATTCGGGTAGATGGCATCTTTTGAAAAAAATAAACTCCTTTTCATCACAGAATGCTGGAGTGCACATTCCCTATGGTAATTAGGACATGTGTCAATCTCAATTTACTACAGACTTTTTTCAAAGCCAGACATTATTTATCATGATTCCCCCCAGTTGTCCGAATACATAAGACAAGTTAAACACTTGTTATGTGAATGAATGTCTTTCCATTCTTTTCTGGCACCATAGTATAAAATTTCAAATAGAGATTAGTGAAGGCATTTATGGGGTTAATTTTGTTCTCTTTGTAGTGTCTTTTTCCTCCAATATTATATCTTATTTAAAATGATTTGGAGACTTTCACAGTATAGGGGAAAGTTTAGGAATTTGGCATTTCGCACATCACATTTAAAAGTACTGTGAATATACTAACATGCCTATAAATTTAGCATACTCTAACAAAGACTTGAAATGTCATCCATGCTGCAATTTCTATTTACAAAATATATGTAGAATGAGGAAGTGGTTCCTTTTCCATTTTTGCTTGACCTAATATAATTTCTGCCATATTGCCCCTTTGAATTTGAAAGCACTCTTTCAGTTTGTTTATGATCATATTTTGGCTAATACTATTACCTGTTTTAAAATATAAATCATATATTCATTATCATCTGCTATATTGTGTTTCCAGAATGTGATGTGGAATTGGAGGTGAGCTTTTTATTAACACTCAAGTTACAGAATATATTCTAAGTGGAAAATTAATGTCATCTCTTGAGTTTGATATGAAAATAAGTGAACAAAACTATGTAACTATTTGATACTATTCACTGATGAATATTTTATATTATCATTAGTCATGCTGAAGTTGTATGTACTAAGCTTGAGGTAAGAAAATTATATATGTTCCTATGGCCTATTTTTTTTTTTTTTTAGGCAAACAGTACTGTTTACTGAAATTGAAGGAACAATTTTGGCACTTTGATTAATCTGATTGCATTAGATACAAGTGACAGATTGCCTTATACAAACTCATCAATAAAAATGTCCAATTATAAAATCATGTATGTATGAAGTATATATAACTTCAGGTGGTAGATCAGTATTATTACCAAAAATATGGTTTGTTTCCATTTCTCAGTACTCTCACCCCTTAATTTTGGATTACCCTAATGGTTGTTCTCTTGGAAGGCTAAGATGATAATCATGAATTTCATGTCTCCTGGTTCATAGGCAAGGTGGAGAATCAAAGTCTGTTCATTAGCATTCCAAGGACTGCTTTGGGAAAAGACTGAAAAGACTTCATTCTATGTAAAACTGAATCAATTGTTCTAGGGATACAATGTTAACTGGTTTAATGTAATACTCCATAGCCAATCACTGGCCAAATAATGTGAAACAGTTCCTTAATAATCAAATGTCATTAAAAACAACAGATTACCAGTCCTATAAAAATACCACAGTTAATGATGGTGCAAAAAAGTAATATCTTTAAAACAAATAAGAATACTGCTATCTAGGGAAAACATGGCTAAAGAATGACAACTCTTTGGATGCTCAGAACATGCATTTATTCATGAATATGATTTACCTGAAAATAGAAATGTTTTGATATTTTCCATAACTGTCTATTTCCAAAGATGGCACGTTGATCCTAAGCCAATATTCCCTTGTATTTGCTAGAGTGTCAACTGCATGATGTTATGCATTGATAGTCACATTGTGTATCTAGAAAATATGAAATATTTCATATTTTGCTTTAGAATTGTAAATTACAAGAAGGACTTGGAGAGTTGACTTTCTGACTTAATTGTTTTAGGGCCACAGTGAAAAAAACTTAGGTTGACTTTGCCAAATTGTGGTCACTGGCCATTAGAATTCATAGTTTTCTTTCAAAAGGATAGAAGGGTAGGAGAAAAGAAAAACAAGGCTTTTGTGATGTGAGATGATTGACAAAGCTCTGCTCACAAAAGGGAAGGAAAACAAGGAGAAAGATACAAAAGGAACTTAGGAGAGAAACAAAGGATCAGCCATTTTTCTAAGAGGATGAGGGCTGGGCCTGTATGTTGGAGTTTTTCTACTGCCTAAGATTGAGAGGGACACTGAAAGAAAAGTACACCATGTATTGGACCACATGTTTAGAGAAAGCTGAAACAGATGCCAAAGGTGGAAAGAGAAATGCTGTTTTGGAACACATGCATGTGAATTCTAATTGGACATGTGGTGAGGTGACCAGGGACCAAAAGGACAGTTTTGGGCATGTGGTGCATCAACCGGGGTTTTTACATACTTATTTAGGTAATCACTTTCTTGCTTTAGGAGCTTCATCTGACTTTATAATTACATAGCAAGGCTGGAGAACCCTGAAGGGGGCAGGCAAGAGACAGGTTTAAAGAATAAAAATTGTTTTTTGTTTTTTCCTTTGGTTTGGGACAGAAAGAGCCCTGGAGCAAGTAGCAGGTATCTAAATGATAAAGGTAACTATTATGCAGAAACTTAAGTATTGATAAAGGCTTTTGCCCATTTTGTATTGGTAAAGGTTTTTCTCTGGTCTAGGAAAAGCTGGCAAGAGGATTTTAGTAAAAAGCCTGCCCCCACCTCATGCCACCCATAGCATATTCATTTTGTTATCACAGGATAATATAATTTGGATTTAAATTGACAGGATTTCACTTATGAAAGGAGATATTTGAGGAAATCCCCAATTTCTTAGTTGTAGATATACATATTTATATTGTAAAATCCAGATAACTGAGGTTTATGAGTATGTTGATTTTTAGAGTTAAAATTCCTTAATGATACATGGTGACAGAATAACAGACATCAATCTAGAGGGAAATTTTAATACAATGTGGCCTGGCCTGTTGATTGCTTTATATGCAGGACTTTGGCAGCCCCGGGACCCCCATTCCCAGGTGAGGGTGTCAAGGCTTGGGGTGTTGGCACCCCATGAGTGCATTCTGGTCCATGCAGGAGTTGGGGAAAGTTCTGCCCATTGAGGTTTCATGTGCTTGTTTCCCCCACAGCCTGCCAAATCCTTCATGTCTGGGACTTTGGCAAGCCCAGGCCCCCCTGTTCCCAGGTGAGGGGGATAGGGCTTGGGGTGTAGGCCTTCTGGTCTATGCAGGGGGTGTGAGAAGCCATGCTGGGATGCAGGCAGTGGGGGTGGAGGGCTAACCCCCTCTGGTTAACTCTCACTCCAATCATTCCTCATCAGGAACAAGAAAATCCACAAAATAATCCAAGAGAAGAAACAGATGAGGTGAGGGATATAATTAAAAGCCCTGGATACACACATCCCCTACGTAGGACCCAAAAGAAGTTTGGAGTGAATTGCTAAACAGGATTACTCCAACACCATTGCTGTCACTGGGGCCTAGGAGCCAGAATTCTGATTCAGAGAAGCCTCCAACAAAAGCAAGGCATACCCCCTCTGGACAATGGGAGGAAGGTCACAGAAATTCAGCAGCTGCCGGACACTAAGCAGTAATCTATGAACAAGGAGACCAACCAGACCAACCATCAGTTGACATCTGTTCCCTCCAGGGAACTTTCCAACCGATGAAAGAGAGGAACCAGGCTCTCTAAGTCTGAGGCCAGAACTATAAGGCATAGGCAGGGAGAGTGGTCTGAGAGGGGGAAGAAACTCCAAAGAGAGAAGAACAGAATGGAGGAGACATCCAGCATGGAGGAAATGGCACTGGTTGACTCAAAATGAACTCAGACTGGCTTCCTGATGCAAGTTAAGACTGGAAATCTGAGGAGCTCAGTCTACTGCACTCCAGGAACATTGATCCTCAACCAGGAAAAGGGCATTCCTCCAGAAAAAAAAAGGGCTAAACATGGACCAGCAAACAGTAACAAGAAAGCAGATGAAGTGATCAGAGATGGGGGGGGGGGTTATCCCAAAGGGGAACAACAACGGTACAAAGAAGACTGATGTTGTATGATATGAAAAGTAAATAAGAAGGAATAAATGAAGTATAATATATGTATTTGCCTTCTATTTTGAGCAAGCAGCATTGCAACTTTGTTATTGTATACTCTTATTTATACAAGGATGATGGTCTGTAATAATATCACCAAATATCAAGCCTATTGCAGATATCAAAGCAATTTTTATTTTTCTAATTTACAAGATATAGAAATGAAGTTTCTTAATTTCTTGTGGTTTCTACTAGAATTTCCTAAGGATAAATAAAAATTTACAGATTACAATAAAAGTCATGCAAAGGCACGTGTGTGGATATGTAAGATGTTAAAGTTAGGGAGGCTGGGTAAAGACTATTTAGAGATTTTCCAAACTATAGGAAAACCTTTTCTGTAAATCTAAAATACTCCAAAATGATTTTAAAAATTTGTAGTTCACGTACCACTGGTGGTAGACACTTAGAAAAGTTGAACAACTTGGAAATACTTGTGTATACAATGATTTATAGTATACTTGGCCTTTGTGCCCAACCCCCACAAATAAAAGACAAAGCTTAGCCTAATAGAATACCAAGAACATTATCATTAGTTGATTTTATGTAATCATGTATACTTGATCTAGTAATATTTCTATCTGAAGAAACAATGAAATGCATAATGCTTATCATCCTATGTAAAATACCAAGATGTAAAAAAATACCTTGAATTCTACCATACACAGAAGTAGAGTTTTAAATTTTGTACTCTCCTGTTTCTCTGGTTAAATGAATATAGTTACCAATAAATACTGGATCTATTTAATCTGGTGATGTAGAATGAAACATTGCTTTATGTGAAGAGATACTATGATTCTACCTTGGTTTCAAACCTTTTACCACCAGGGAACATTTCTAAAAAGCTTCTAAAAATCCTCATCCAGTAGTTTTCCTTTCATCTCTTTATTGATTCTGTTCATTCAGGTGATTGGCTTTGAACTAGAACTTGATTATTTTAAAAATCAATAGAAGAAATTTAGGACAACTTGACTGTGTTCCTAGTAGTATATAGAGAAGCTCCAAATTAGGGATAAGCACCACAGGAATCATTGTTAACTAATGGAAAAGTTGAGTTTTGGTGTGGACAAGGGAGATTAAGGAACCATAGAAAAATAGGACTCAAAATTGTTTATGCCCATGTGAGCAAGGATGTCTGCAGCAAATAGTTTGATGACCTGAACACTGTCTTCTAGGTGAAAACAAAGGATGGGCCAAGAATGTGAAATGCCTCCAATGTTGGAAGAGGGAAATCACTTGAAAGTGTGTGAAGACAAATTTTAGAAGGATTGACTTGTATTATATAAAGATATAACACATAATATGGCAGCTCCTAATAATAATCATATGAAGTTCCCTCATGGATACCATTATTTTACTATTTCTGTGACCACTGAATGATAGATCATTACTGTCACCATTCCTACACAAGACAAGAATATATTCTTGGATTTTTAGATTATGCAAAAGGAGAATTAGACATGGTGTCAATAAAAGTTCACAGAAGAAATCTCAAAGTCCTATTTTATGCCACATTTTTAGTGTAAGAAAGTCGGATTTGCTCTGCAATCAAAACTGATAAATACGAAGTATTTTTGATAACATGGATGGACCTAGAGGGAATTATATTAAAAAGAAAATGGCAGAAACTATATGATCTCACATATAGATGGAATGTAGGAGTGATAGGGAAAACCCAGCATAAGCTGACAGAAGAGCTGGGGCAGGGGTGAAGAGTTGGGGTAGGGGTGAAGGGAGGGAGAGATGGGGAATGGAGAAGCGCTGGAAGATCAAGATGAAGACTCATGCATGATGGGGTGGAGGAAGAACCCCAGGGAATATAATGATGAATGACTGACAGATGTAAACAAACAAAAAAAGATTAAGAAAAAAAGAAATATAGAAAGTTGGGTTTGTACTTAGAGGAATTATATGATTTAAAATAACACTATATAATTCACAAGCCTATAAAACCAGAATCCTCACGAATAAAACTGACAATTTATTTTTTCAGTTTCATTGAAGTATTTGACAGATATCTGTTTCGCAATTAAATTTGTATAATATTCTTGAGTTCTGTGAAATCCCATTGTTTTCTCTCATATAATCAGGAAGCAAAGTTCTCAAGCATCTTGTTTCTGACAAGTTGGTATTATACAATGTCTTAATTCTCAGGTACAAAAATGTTTCCTGATTGCAGCCTGTCCTATACTCTCAGCAATGTGATTTTTATGACAGACATTGATATAAAAATACATGCACTTGTCACAAAAATGCATTTCATCTGTTTATCAAAAATGGATATTTTTTAATATATTGTATTTAGGTATAGTACCCAAATTATACTGATGTCTTTTTAAGAATACATCTATAGGGTGTTTTCATATAATTAAGGTAATATATATTGTATTGTATTATATGATATATATTTACCTTAAATAATGATTATAAATGAATATTATATGCATGTGTGAATTATTTATACCTCTACTTCCCCACACACACATACCCTTGAATCCAAGAAATAGAGGTCATTTTCCACAATGCCTTCCACACAAGAGAAAGGAGCAATGTTCAGAAATAGAGGCAATGGATCTCTTCTGTAGAGTGATAGAATTTATCCTCACAAAAATAAATCATAAATTTGGGATTTTTCCTAAAACATACATGGAGTGTCATGATTTACAAAGTGTTTTAAAATATATTCCTTTCAGATATATACTCGGAAGTCTGATAAATTCAGGTTTGATACTGGCTTACTCTATTAACTAAATGTTCTACACCAATTAATAATTGGTTAGAGCCTTGTTTACATCAGTTACCAACTGAAGGACCTCTTTACTTGTCAGAGTTATGATGCAAAGTATAAATAAAACATAATACAATTAGCTTGTGGTTCTGACAGTGTCATTCAGTTATGACAATGAGAGGTAAGCCTCACACATTCTATTCATTGGGAAGAATCACTCCCCTACCTTAGTTTTTATAGTTAAGAGACTGTCTGGGCAATGCAGTCAGGTTTGTGGTCAGGAAACATTTCAGGACATACTTAGGAATGGGGTGAGAAGCAGGGACAGGGAGTTGTGCGCGGTGGTGCATGCCTGTAGTCCCAGCTATTTGGGAAGTGGAGGCTAGGAATAACTTGAGTTCGTGGGTTCAAGACTAACCTGGGCAACATAGCAAGACCTAGTCTCAAAAAATAACTGGGTGTGGTGACGTGCACCTGTAATCCCAGCCTTGGGAGGCTAAGGCTAGGGATCACTTGAATCTTCGGGTTTGGGATTACCCCAGGCAACATAGCAAGACCTAGTCTCTTTTAAAAAAAAAGAAAAAAGAAAAAGGGACAGGGTGTAGCTAGGTTTTCAGAGATAAGGAAAACATTACCAAATAAGTTGATTTGTTTTATCTCATGGGTCTCCCCTATTTTTACCCTTAAGAAGGAAATTCAAATATCAGTGAGTGGAAACAGGATATTAAGAATTATGCAAGTTTAGAAAAATTACTTGCTAATTTCTGCACTACATTTGAATTTCAATTGAAGTATAATTAAAGATCTCCTTATAAAAGTGAAGTATTTAATGCATTCTTTATATAACCTTTTGAATTCTGGGCTATTCTCTTTTCACAAACCTTTTCCTTGTGCAAAACAAGAGCAGCAGCTCTTCTGCCCACCTGTGATTATGCAGGTGGCTCTTTTCCCCTTTCCTGATAAACCTGTCCTTTTAAAATGTAAAAATTCTGAGACATGAGGTGTAGAAAAATATCAGTTACTACAACTTGACTCAAGTGTTTGTTCAGTCATACATAGAATTCCAATTTTCTTCTATTTCCACTAAGCTAACAACAGCTTAGTATCATCTATCTTCTCACATCACAATTAAGAATGATTTTAGAGGTGGTGGATTGTGGCTGTTAGTTTGGCATGAATTCGAAAGTCAAATACCAATGTTGGATAATCAAGTTCCTTCAAAATGTCTCACTCTTAATTTGACAAAATTTAAAATGATGGGGTTTTGGATCTAATGTAGGATTAAACAGACAATATTAAGTCAGTAATTGACATATTTGCTTATGTGTGGTCAGTAATGTCAATGGAATATTTGTATCTTAACCTAATTTGGAAGATACACTTTGTCATCTTTTGAGATATTATGTAAATTCTCTTGTCAGTGTCACAGGAAACCTTTGGTTCCAATGACAAGTACCCAAGAATGATGACTTAAGAGTGTCAATAATGCTTATCACAAGATGAGTTTTTTGGTAACTGAAAATTAAGTTCAAGATTGTATTTTTACCACTTAGTAACTATGACTTTGGGCAAAACTATCAACTATTTTTTTCTTATCTAAAATATGTGAAAATTATATTGAGATAAATTTGATACTGCATTTCTTTTGTAATTTATAAAACACATTAAATTCCCTTGATGAATTATATTTTCACAATTTACTAGGATTTTCAGCAGTAAAACTTTATCCAATATATTTTACCCTCTATCCTATGGAGAATATTTGAACAAAAGTTATTAAAGTGCAACATAGCTTTTTCCTATGTAGAAAGCAATAAGCTACCAGTTTGTATAACATTTGATGTTGTACATGTATTAACATGTTTGGTATAAAAATGCCATACATGACAATTTTTATGACTTCCTGTACCTACCGAAGGCCAACAACACACCTCTTACCAAAAAAAAAAAAAAGTTCACACTTATTATTTTCAAAGATTTACATCTTTTTTTTTTTAATGAAAGAGGCATTTATTTAAAAAGTCATTTAGAGCCAAATGGAGATCCTTGTCCATTTTCTCTGTCAGGTCTCAACCTCAAGGATTTGGGGCTTCTTTATTTGGCCATTACAAATACAGAAAGAGTGTCATTGTGTCATTTTCTTCTTAACAAAGGGAGGTAGAATCAGTGAATTCCTAACATTTTCACAAAACACAAAACAAAAATTTTTAACACAGGTACTTGCTAAAAGAGAAACAATTCATAACTTCACAGTGATCGCAGATTACAAATAACTGATTCAGCCACAGTACTCCGTGTCATCTCTTTTTTGACCTATTAATATTAAAGGGTTTACTCAAGCCACATAATGGAAATGAAAAATTTAGTATACTCCACATGTATGCTTAGTCATTTAAACTTTTAGTTATCTCTATTACATAAATTTAAAGAATATAATAACATTCATAAATCAAGTGAGGAAATATGTACCTATTTCAAATCCTTTCCACAACTTTCCTATTATCTGGTATAGGAGGACTTAAATTTAAAATATATTTTAATTTTGTTCTGTAGTTAAAATGACTTCATTTTAGAATGCTAAAAATATGAAAACATTGATTATAATTGTATAACCACATTCATGGTAGAATAAATATTTTGTAAGAGAGATTATAGCTATAGATAACATATTTTTCCATGTCTCCAAATATGTGCTTTTTAATTGAGAATGTGTTCTCAATCTAAAACAAATACAATTTCAATTTGTTTGATCAAATAATTAAAATATTTCACATACTTTTTATTTCCTTTCATATTTCAGTCACAGTTTTTATTGAATAGTCCTTTTTTTCTGATGTTTTCAAACTTCTTCCCACATTTTTGGTTGTTTTTTTTTTTAATAAAATATGCCTTCATTGTACTATTATTCTAGCACAATTTCTTGAAAAATATGACAGAGGACATGCCATATAACATCTTAAAAGTATTTTTAGATTCTGTGGACTTTTAGTATATATATTATATGCACATTTGTTATCTTTGTTTTCCTGAGCTGAATGTAATGTTATGCCATCATAATTTCCTCCTTATTTCACACCCAAAATATATGCTACATCTGCAGAAAACATTTCCAGAGAATGGTCAAGAGAGGTTTGTGATTACTGGCATGTTAATTCTCTTTGCACTCCCATTTTCTATTAACATTGGTAGGTTTACTGAACAGAAAATTCTAAGGTTAAACTCATTGCTACATTTCCTCTGGCACCCATTGCTGCTGCAGAAAAGTATAATTCCAATAAAGACTTTTCCATCATTTGTATCCTAGGCCTATAATAGTCTTATGTCCTAATTATCTTCCCCCAAAGCCATGGAATCTTCATTTTCATTCTAGTGAAGAGGGTTTTTATGACAATATTTTGATGGATAGATCTTAATATTTTCTGGGTTTTCTCAAGATTTCTCTGAGGAATTTTATTCTAGCATTTCTTGGTTATTGCTTACCTTCGTTTTTTTCCTATTCATTTTCTAAAATGCCTTTTTTTCCTTGTATTTTCTATTTCTTCTTTATGTAAACCTATTTTACATTTTATGTGCAGTGTTTTTTTTTTTTTTGACTGCTAGCACTTCTTTCTAGTTTATAGACTCATTTATCTCTCAAAAAATTCTCTAAGACATTTTGTCTCTCTCTTTTATATTAGTATCATTTTTCTGGTGATAGTATTTTTCTTGTCTTTCTCCTGAGCTTTGTTTCTTTATGTTTTGAGCCTTAGTGGTTAGTATATATTAATGAATAAAAGACTGTGCTAGTAAATATAGACATTGAAGATTTTCTCTAAACTTTCATCCACATGTCTTTTCACCCTTAAGAATTCTTGTTCCTGAAAAGGGTGGCTTTTGAATGTCAAGAAACCATAACTTAAATGAAAAGACACCGACAAAATGGGAGAAAATATTTGCACACCATACACCTGACAAAAGATAGCTATCCAAGATCAACAAAGAACTCACAATCCAAAAAATACAAATCAACCCAACCAAAATACACACACAGACTTAAATAAGCACTTCTCCAAAGACGACGTGCAAATGGTCAATAGGCATGTGAAAAAAAGTTCTTGTTATCACGGTAGTCAGGGAAATTCAAATCAAAACAATGGATACCATCTCAATTTATGAAAAAAGACCACATCAAATAGACCAGAAATAAGTGTTGGTGAGGGTGTGAGAAAAGGTAGGCCCTCTTATATTGGTGGTCAGAATGTAGACTGAAGTAGCTACTCTGAAAAATAGAATGGAGGTTTCTCAGAAGACTGGAAATGGATTTGTCATAGGAACCAGTAGTTCCACTCCTTAGTGTGAATTCAAAGAATACAAAAACACAAATTCAAAAGGAAATTTATAGTCCCAAGCTTATGCAGTTCTACTTACAATAGGCCAAGATATGGAAACAAGCTAAATACTCCAAAACAGATGAATAGATCAAGAAAACATGGTATTTATACACAATAGAATACTCAGCTATGAAAGATTAAACTTGACATTTGCAGCAACATTGATACAGCTGGAAAGGATTATACTAAGTGAAACAGATCAGAAGGAGGTAGATACTGGATGGTGTCTCATATGTGTACTATACAGAAATCTAAAAAAAAGATCAGATAAAGTTAAACTTAAAAACCATTGACTAATGACCACAGGTCTGAGGAACCCAGAAAGGGAAAGGTAAGAACAAAATGGGGGGGGGGGGAAGGTACTATAGACTATGGTGATAGACATGTTAGTGTGCCTGCACCTGGAGTTTGGGGGTTGAGAGAACCTATATTAACTTTCAGGTCTTCTGACTAGAAGTTGAGAAACCATAGTAAATGACTACATCTGATCCCTGGTTTCCTCATGAAATAGGTATAATAAAATGTTCCAAATAAACTCACAATTAAAAGATGGAAAGCAATCGCAGAAAAGTGTGTGTGTGTGTATGTATATATATATATATATATGCAGATACGCAGACACCATACTCACATATCACTCCTATTGCATAGGAGTCCCATGTGGGAAAGAAGAAATATGAGATAGAAGAGCTTGATAGTGATCGGGGGGGGGGGGGGTCAGCCTGAAGACCAGAGATCCTGGAGAGAACATCCAGGATGCACAACTTTAATGAATTTATGAAGACCCTTTTATACACTGGCAAGGAATGATCACAGTGGGATAATGAGGAAGGAGAAACCTGATTTCCAAGTGTACATGACATAGAGCAGGGGGATGGGTGATAACAGGGGAATCACCTGTGGGGAAAATATTACTACTATTTGGTCATATGTCTCCTGGGACATTCCAAAGAGGTTAGGAAGCTATGTCACAGGTGAGGGATGTACCAGTAGCCATCTCTTGTGTGCCAGGTGTTCCTTTATTAAGGCATATTTCATAATCCATCCATGCCCCACAATATATGACTCAGGCCTAAGATCCTAGATTTTATGGTCTAGCTCAGATCCACATGTAAACAAGTCTTCTTGCTTGTAGTGCTTAAGTATGGTTTCCTCAGTTCTGACATCTATGGCAAAGGAGTCAAATTAACTGCCACTCCCACAACTCGTCTATAGTTGTGGATAGGCACTGGAAAGTCAATCAGAAAAGAGGCTTCTATTCATAAAAAAGAAATGATAACATTGCAAACAGTCTTTACGTCATAGTGAATTTGAAATCTAGTCATACACCTAGTCATAGTGCCTAATCCCTAAATACTCCTAATCCTTATTTCCCTAGTTTCTGTAATCTTTGACTTCTGGGTTTTGACTTCTGAGTTATCCTTTCCAGAATTCCATAAGATGTATCAGTGTTTGAAACTGATCAATTTTCTCATCCTATTGTCTACTGAAGTTTGGAACCATAAAACCCCTTAATTTCAGCTCTGTCCCTTTCAATTCCAGTGACAGTAATCTCCAGTGGATGCCTAAAACTGGATAGTACCAAATTATTCCCATAAACATTTACACAGTATACATAATACACCTATATATCAGATACACGTAATTATATACTATATTATATACACAGTTTGTTGTATGTACATACGTATGGTTAAGTTTAAATTATATACTAGGTACAGTAAGAAATGAATACACTATTACACATTTGTAATATATATATTAAAATGGTCATAACTATTATATTGCTGCAGTGAAACTCATGTGATCTTTCAAAATCTCTCATTTTACATAGTATTTTTGACCACCCTCAATCATGGGTAACTAAGATGGGACTTTGTGCTAATGAGTTTCAAAGAGGGCCCGGGAGGCATGCCATAAGGGTGCTTATGGTCTGAAAGATGACTCCATTAAGTGCAATCATTTTTTTTCCTTTTTTTTCTCTTTTCTTTTGAGACTAGGTCTCGCTATTTTTGCCTGTGGAACCGCAAGTTCACGTTACCTGGGGTACCACAGACTCAAGCAATCCCCAGCCTTAGCTTCCCAGGTAGCTGGGATTACAGGCATGCGCCACCACGCCCAGCTATTTTTTTGGAACTAGGTCTCATTACCGGTCCTAGGCGGAACTCGAACCGTGATCCCTAGCCCCAGCCGCTTCCTAGGCTGAAGCTTACAGGCATGAGCCACCGTGCCCGACAAGTGCAGTCTTATCTTTCCAATATCTTAAAAGATCTTAAAGTCATATCCTAGAGGTTATCTTTGCTTTGAAACAATTTATTAATTAGAATATCTTGAAGAGTCAGGGAATGTGATTTATTTTTAAACAAATTTTAAACATAGGTTCATGTATATGTATATATATATGTGTGTATACATATGTGTGTATATGTATATCCTCCAAAATATACATATATATCCTATATATATATATATATATATATATATATATCCTCTAAAATTTTGTTGAAAATGGCAATTCCTTTTTTAGTTCCCCTTTGCTCTCATGTTACATAGGCATTGAGAAAAGGTCAGAAGATACTTTATGAATTATGCCTGAATATTTCTTGTTTGATTCAATTCAGATACACTGTTTTTCATATAATGGCAAATAAATTGTCCATCACTAAAAACTAAGTGTCCCCTTTGCTCCATTTTGCAGTAATTTTCTATATTTTAATACTTCGCTGACAATATTCTTAAATGCCATCAACTTTCTAAATCATTTTGAACCCCTTTAAGTTTTCACATTCTCCTCAAGGTCATTCCAGATTTTGATCACACTTCCCACCATAACATAGTTTAGACTTTATTACTATAGTGTACTTTAAAGTACCCAAATGTTTCACTAACTTGGCTTACATAAAATGGTCCAAAATATAGAATGCAATCATTTAGAATTCAGTTACTTCCATTGATCAGAAATTTAGACAGGGCTACCTAGAGATGGTGTTTCTTTTTCCCATTATCAGCTGGAAGATTGTAAAACTGAGGGCTATAATCCTTTGAAGACTCCCTCACTCAAGTCTGGCAGTGGATATCATCTCTTTGAGACCTCAGTTCCCTCCCCATGCGGGTCACTTTAAACTTCCTAAGAGCTTGATGGCTAATCTTTGAGTGTGAGAAATGTATGTGTTGTGTGTATTTGTTGTGGGTGAGAGAGGACAGAGAGAGGATGGAGGTGAGCAAATGCAATCTAGGTGGAAATTCTGTCACTCCAGATACACCTTAACCCTTGAGGAGGTTACAAAATTTTGTTGAGGTTAAAGGGGATGAGAAATCAATTTCATCCACTTCTATGGCTGAAGATTAGCAAAGATTGAAGAGCACATACGATTGAAAATATCAGTGGGTCTGTCTTTGAAAAACAAAATCAGTCACTCCTGGTTTACTTGTCTCTACTTCCCTTTATGGTGAAGGACAGCAAGAGAGTGGGCAAGAGCTATATTTAATCATCAGTGACCTTGGAATGGAACCATTTTGCAAACATTCTCTTACTCTCTGCATCCTTCTGCATAATTTATCCCTTAAGCTGATTATTTTTATCCCTAGACTCTCCAGTGTTGGGAGGGAAATGGAGAGCTGTGACTATATGTCAGGGGGTCCTTTTGTTATTTTTCAGTTTTGTCTGTCTTCTTTCTGGGCAATGAGCAGTCTGTCAGAGATCCTAGGAAAAGATCACCAGGGGAATGAACATGGTTCTGTTTTATATTCAACCCAAAGACTAATTCAAATAGAAGCTGACAGCAAATCAACAAGAGAAGTTGACCTGAGATATTTCCCTTCATGTAAGAATGCTGAATCATTTCCTCATCACATTAGGGGATATATTTCAGTGAATGCTTCTACAGTGACAAAGCAGATACAATTATGTGCTAATGAATGTTTTTGGACTCTGTTTTCTCTGATTCAGCATCACTTTTTAGCTAAAATAGAAGTATGATATTTCATGTACATGTATAAATTACAGTACAAATACATAAGTATGTTTTTGCTTTCTAGATGCTAGATGATTGCAATGTGAACATAACAATATAATTGTATGAATGAGGGAGTGGGATTTTAAAACACAAAATGTGATTATATCACATCCTATACCATAGGTAGAAAAAAGATAATGATCAGTTTGGTCTAGTGACTTTATTATTACACAAAGATTAAATTTAAGTCTTTTAAATACAAATTTTTATACTAAATTATAAAAGATGACAAAAGAGTGGCATGTAATAAATCCATATGAAGATTCAGGCAGCTGCCTAAAAATATGGAACTAATATTAAGCAACTGGAAAAAATATTAGTATTTTTAGGAGTTAATATTAGGAGTAAGTATTAAGTGAACCTCTATTGTTGGGAATAGCAAAGCATAAAAAGATGTAGTTTTCTCAAATATAAACGCAATAATTTAAAAGCAATCATCCATTTGTTGGTTTTAATATGCTTAACATTGAAATAGAAAATTCTGCAAACCCAGAAAGAACATATAATTTCCTTCAGAGATTTTAGTTTATTTTGGAAAACAAATAAGAGTAAAACCATTTATATACAAAATAAGTAGAAAAAAAATAAGTGAGTCCTCCAAACATTAAATTTTATAAAGAATCACAATTATATCTAAAACAAAAAGGTCAGATACTGATGTGTAGTGGAATTAATGTAAACTGGTCTAGCCCCTATGGAAAGAAGTGTGGAGGTTCTTCAAAGAACTGAAAATGTATATATAATATGCTCAAATAACTCAACTTCTAGTTATCTATCCCAAGAACACAAATTCAAACGGAAATATGCAACCCCATAGGTGCAACGGCTCTATTTAAAACAGCCAAGATATGGGAACAACCAAAGTGTTGCAGGATAAATGAGTGAATAAAAAGGAGTTATGTAGATATACATGCAGATGGAATATTACTTAGTCATCAAAACAGAAAATGCATATCATTTGTGGCAACACAGATGGAACTGAAAGGGATTATCCTAAATGAAACAAGCCAGAGGGAGAAATAAATATTAGGATGACTTAACTATATGTAGAATATAAGGAAGTCAAACAAAAGAAGGAAGACAAACCTCAGTCCCAACCCTTGACCATAGATCTGAAACATCCAGAAGAGGGAGATAGAAATGGAGAAGGATAAAGGGGATAAAAATTGGGAGGAGGTGAACACAACAGATTGTGGTGGTAAATTATGAGTTATTTGGTGGGAGAACTGTGCTGAAAAGCAGAGAATTTTAAACTGAGTCTCAGAGGAAGAGTAAAGTTTCCTCTGGTAGAGAGAAAGAGAAAGAACATTCTGGAAGAGAGAAAGAACAGAACATGAGCACAGCACTGAGATAAGGTAGCACCCAACAAGCAACAGTAAGCCAGGAGAGAGCCTGTGTATGTAAACTGGCATTGTTTATGCTAAAGAACTAAAGGACCTTCTAGGTGATGGCCAACTATGGAAAACAGAGGCCCACCCCTGGCATTCATCATCCTTTCTGCCTGCCCCTGCTGGGTCCTCTCTGCTCAATGAGAACAACCAGACTGTTCACTGTGGTGGTGAATTGAGATCAAAGAGTGCCCAAGCCCATGTTAATCCTTATGGTGGAGGAATTTTTATATTACCTTTTGTCAATTTGGCTTAGTGCAGTACAATGGATAATTTTGCTGCAGTGGTGATATAAGTCAATTTACAGCAAGCAGCCAGTTTCTGCAAATGCAGCAGCAATACTAGTTATTCCCCCAAAAGGAACCCTGCTTGATGTTTAATACAGAAATGACAGTTTGGCCTTGCTTCAGGAGTTCCCTGATTTGTGGGCTAGCATTCTCTCTAAAACATGGCGAGGGTCTTTAGCTTAATGAAATTAATATCTGTCGAAAACTGTCTCATAGTGGAGAGTGACATGAAAAATTGAAGTTTGGATGAGCATGAATTAGGTTCAAAAATTGGCTTCATTGCGATTGTGTGCCTCAGGCAAGTCACATAAGCCTCTGGGTTCCAGTGTCCAAGGGTAAGAAAAAAGTCTGTCCTTTTTATCTCACAAATATTTTGTAAGGAGACTACAACTTGTATGGTCAAAACTATATAAGCTGCAAAGCACCATACCAATTTTAATTATGCTCCTATTTCTGCAGATAAGTGAAAATTGAGTTTCTCATGAAATGTCTATCAGGGTATGCTCCTCTATCTTGTATCACTTGCAAGTATGTTTGTGTCTGTTTGCTTTATATTATTCCCAGATGTACTTACATGTCAATTCTTATACCGAATATGGAATAAGGATTCAGGTTTATAGTACAAGAATTAGGGCAAATAATTCATAACATTTTAGTTGGCAGTAAACCTCAAGGGAAATTTCTTCAAGTCTATTTACTCTGTACAAGCTTGCTTTATGTAGATAAGAACACTGCACGCAATAGGATTTTCAGAAAAATTCAACTCCAAATTGTTCCTACTGAGTATTGCTATTATCCACATTTGGGAAATTGCCAGAGAATACTTAGATTTGTACAAAAGTTCAGTTTCTTTTGTTTTTACTATTCTTATTCTGACAGGTTTTTCCCTTAGTTCTTCCAGAAACAAATATAAAGCTTTCTCTCTTTGGGTCATAATTTCATGCTGCAGCCAATTTGATTCAGCTACACTAAATATCTTTTCAGAATAGTAAAGCCTTAATTGTTCTGGTAAACTGTCCCCCAAATAAACTATAACACAAAGCTGCTCCTTCCTCTATTACAAGACTTCTTGCCTCTGCTACTAGCTACTAGGGGTTACTAGCTAAACATGTTAGGCAAGGGCAACACAGCATCTTTTTGACTTATCTGCCTTTCCTCACAGCAAATCTTTGCCAGCAGGAGGGTCACCCTACAGTTTTTCAACATATATTCTGAGCATCTCTGTGGAACACAGTATCTCCTCTTTTCTGGGTCAAACACAGTGGGAACAAATATGTCTTTAGCTGATAGACATTTTTGTTTTTACTGTCACAAAGGGAAGCAACATGGTATCTGCAACATAGTGAACCTACCATTCATAAATGACTGAATGAAAAGTAGTGGAAAACCAGGAGCTGAAGAATGAGTTAAAACAGTACCATAAAGAAAATGCAAATTTTTAGACTCCAAGTTGATTTTGCAGTTCCATGGAGGCCCATTAATGGGTGTGTTTATGTTTATATTTAGCAGATGGCTGGGAACATGCAGTGCCTGTTAAATTTTAAAAACATTTTGGAAATAGAAGGCAACTAATGTTTCTCCTAACCAGTATATCTTCTGCTTTGCATTTTTTTTCTGAGTCTATTTACACTACCAATATTGGCTCTGTATGTGTTCAGCTAATTTATTTTTATTTCCTCTTATATTATGGTAATTTCACTTATTTTTTTTAATGTGGTGCCAATGTCTTGTGGTCTGAGAAACAATTTGAGGGGTCTGTCCAAAGTACCTTGGGAAAAAGACCCTCCATTGTTTGTCCTTGAGGGATGCTGGGGAGAGCACACTGATGATTTGATATTTGAAAATGCTCAGCATCACGGGACAGTTTTTCACAGAGGAAATGGTAGTAATATTCACCTTGGTTCTCAATAATAATGCTTCTGTGAAAAACAGTTCTATATAGGTCAATCTGTGCAACTTTAGGCCATGTCTAAGAAGAGTTATTCAAAATCTTGGGAGAGCTCCAACTGTGGCCATGATGCTTGGTACAAATAAATCAGGATAAGAAGTTAAACAATTAGCTAGAGGTAACCAGAGCAGAACAACCAGGGCTAATTCATCACTGAACATGAAAGCAAGTCAATCAGAAAAAAAACAAAAATGCTTCAGAGATACTCATACTATAAAGCCATTTCCATTTAAGCATTGCTAGATTATGGCCATGTCTTTGAAGAGTTTAACTACTTCATTTTATAAGAAATGCACCCTGGGAGTGTGGGGCAGTAACTTGTAAACCCTAGGTTCCTATATAAAAATGACAATATCTCCATGAATAAAGAAACTTCCTGGTGGTCAGCACTGCAAAATTTGTGGAGTTTGGTATGTGCTGGGGGTGGAGGGAGTGGTAAGGTTGATGGTCACAGATATTTTTCAAAACTTAAATTTATCTTATAGTTTATTTCCACAGGTACTCAATAAGACTTATGGAGTACATACTCAAATATTCAATGAGCCAAATACTAGTATAGCATGTGTCAGTGAACATTATAAACAACTTCAGTCAGAAAGTGTCCATCTTTGACACTTTGACACAGGTGAGAAATCTTTCACACAAAATGTAATTAATGGGACTTAGAAAGATTAATAGCATTTTCCAGTCATTTAGCAAATAAGTATCTATGTAAGGATTTGAACTTATAACCAAAAATTATGTTTCTTCTGCTAAGCTAAAGTGCTATAGAATTGGGTCTCCATACATAAAATGAGTACACAAAAATTCACCAGTGGTTTTCTATAGTTAAAAGAGAGCCTATTCTTGTTTACATAAGGCTATGTAATTCATTTTGAAAGTTTTATTTTCAAACAATATTCATGTACCCCATGAATAAAATAATTTCAGATAATATAGATTGTAAGTTTTGGTAAAAATTCTTTTTTATGGAAAGTCCATCTTCATTTTAATAAACTGTCAAATCTATATCATGAAGACATTTAGACATTTTAGCTTTGTCTTTTTTTTCTATCAGTATTTTTCAGGGCTTGAATGCTGAAAATTACCACACAAGAATCAGATAATTATGAAAGTAACTGACATTTTTAAAGAGCTTCTGAAAACAAATACAAAAATAATCTGTTTTAAAAAAATATAGACAATGCAAAACCAAAATATAGACAATGCAAAACAACTAAAAAATTCGTTCAATTCCATATTCTAGTGCATTTTTAGTTTTTTCTGGAATTCACAATCTTCCAAATCTGCAGGCTGTTTTGGGTTAAACATTACACATGACAGCTTGATCTTTCTACCCAGGAGATGTCAATCACTACCCCAGAGCAGGCTCACAGAGCACTGTGCACGCCAACCCTGGGAACAGACAGCAAATGAGCACTTATATAATCATCTCCATAACATAATTAAAGAGTACTGGAAGTCTTTGTTGTGTCCCACAGTTAGAAAACAAAGTAGTCATAATCCATGTGGTTCACAGTCTCAGCGGGAATGGAGACCATTGCCTAGATGGGATCCATCAACACAAGAGGCAAGTGTAGGACCCCAACTGCTGAAGTAGTAGTTGTATTGAGGGAGTGACAGTAACTGAGGGAAGAAGACAGGCAATGGTCAGATATGAAAGGCCTCAAGCTAAAATGCTTTAATGTTTTGCTGATATTTTGAGGATTATATAGTTGGTTTTTTTTTATATACAAAATTTACTGTATCTGTGATGAGGATTAGTGGTAAGAGGCAAAACTGGAAGGTAAGGACCTTGCTTTAGAGGCTATCGTATAATGACAATAGTGATAATCTGAATTATAGCTAGTGCTATATGAAGCACACCCAAGATTATTTGAGTAGATTCAGCAGCAAATATTTGATTAGATATTAGATACCTCATCAGAAGACACTAGGTTGATTATTAAATACCATCCTAGATATATAGTATATTTGTCATAACTAATATATGGGGTACTAATGGACAAAATAGGAGAAAAGGGGGGATGGATCAGTTTTGGGAAGGAGTTTCAGGTGCTTGTGACTGTCCAGTTACCCTGTGTAGATATATTGTTCTATAGGCCTCTGAAAAATCTGCACTAATATAGAAAAGAAAGTCCTGCAGGCAGGTTTATGGCTTCACAAGGAAAGAATGTCCCCCTCAAAATACAGCTTCTTGCTGATTACATCTATCTGCTTTATGATCCTCAGTATCACTGACCTTGAGCAATTTTTCTAGATCCTAGAACTGATGGAACAAATGAATGATGACTCACACTAACAAAACTTTGAGGAAATCTACATGTAAACAAGAAACAAATTTATAAAACTGAAAAAATGATATCAAATATGCTAAATATATATATCAATATACATCTATCATTTTCATTCCATCCTCTACACAGGCTTCATAGGATGCCTAGTAACCAGAAAGTTGCTCAGGAAATGAAGAGTGAAACTATAGGTGATTCTGTGGTATGCAGAAAAATGCAGTAAACTGTTCACTTCACATAACTCAAAAAACTGCTATGTATAAATATTTTAAGTTTAATAATCTAAATTACCACTTTTTTCTTCAGATGGCACCTGGGTTCAAATAGCTTTTGTGTTATTGTGAATGACTATTAAGTCTTTTGTATTAGTTATTCAGCATCTATCAGAGTACCAGTCAATGTCTGTTGATGGAGTAAATAAGTTATGACCAGGTTTAAAACATTTATATTTCTATAGATAGCATAATCTCTAATTGAAAATTGTAAGGAAAGAGTCTCTTGTAAAAAGGGAAGAGTCTCTTATCTAGTTAAATCTTAAAAGAGATGTCAGTATGAAAGTATCTAATACTTTATACCTACTCATTTTCCTTCCTACATCATGTCCATTCACTCATCAGAGTAGCTGAACTTTGAAGAATGTAACATAGATGGTATTAATGGTATTTTCCAAAAAGGACATTACTCCAAAATCAGGGCCATTTGGAAATGGATAGAAAACCTGTTTTTTAAAATTATTAAAGAGCTGAAGATTTAGAGACAGAATTAGATATGTCAACACCCTGAAATGTAGAAGACATTGCCAAAGAATCTCCTGCTTGACATATTCTCCTATCCCTTACTGAGAATAGATCTCTAATGTCAGAAATGACATGTAGCAGACTACCCAGTCTGAAATTCAGACTTTCTAACTCCTAAAAGTATTTAAAGAAAAATAATGAAACTGAGGAAGAGACCTGAGAACTTCAACTGAATTTGCACTAACAGAAATCTTAACAGCTCTGTGGACATTTGGTTGAAATGTAATACACCAGATTGATTCAGTATTTTTTTTTCTTTTGAGACTAGGTCTGCTACTTTTGCCCATGGAACTGCAGACTTACATTACCCGGGGTACCACAGACTCAAGCAATCCCCAGCCTCAGCTTCCCAGGTAGCTGGGATTACAGGTGCGCGCCACTACACCCAGCTATTTTTTTGGAACTAGGTCTCGCTACAGGCCCCAGGCAGGACTCGAACTGTGATCCCTAGCCCAAGCCGCTTCATAGGCTGATGCCTGACAAGCAGGAGCCACCATGCCTGGCCTATTCCAACCCTCTTGTTGTAAAAAATAGGAAACTAAAATTTCTGTGAATTACCTCTGGTCATGTAATTATAGTTAGCAAAGTCAAGGGAAAATTAAAGAGATTCTGTGTTCATAGAATTATATACCAATTGGCTCTAACTGACATTACAACTTTGAGTTATGGAGCCAGAACTGGGTTGAATCCAATTTCTGACAATTACTAGGTGGGTAAACTTGCCAAGCCACTTAAACTCTCAGCTCCTACCTTTTTCATTTGAAAACCAGGAATAACATTATCTCAAAAGAGTATTAAGGTTATTGTGCATATCGAATGAGTTAATGCAGGTAACCTATTTAGAGAAATGCCTATCATATGAAATGTCCTATGTAAATAGGAGCAATCAGTAATTCTCAAAAATAATCCCTCTAATTCTGTTGACTAATGTTCTCTTTTTCCTTAGAACATGACAGCTAGCCGGGCACGGTGGCTCATGCCTGTAAGCTTCAGCCTAGGAAGCGGTTGGGGCTAGGGATCACGGTTCGAGTCCCGCTTGGGGCCCGTAGTGAGCCCTAGTTCCAAAAAAATAGCTGGGCGTGGTGGCGCGCGTCTGTAATCCCAGTTACCTGGGAAGCCGAGGCTGGGGATTGCTTGAGTCTGTGGTAGTACCCCGGGCAACGAGAGCCTGCAGTTACACAGGCAAAAATAGCGAGACCTAGTCTCAAAAAAAAAAAAAAGACAGCTAAATTCACACACATTTTTGCCTTTGCCATTTCCTCATTTCCTCTAGTTGTGTATATTATTCTTTTTTAACTCCATGGCATTTTGATATATTTCAAGGTCAGTTTGACATTGTAAAATTATTGCCTTTAAACCATTCTCTGATGCAACTGAGTTCTTCAGTCTTGAAAGCCTAAAAGCGTATGTGGGCATATTTATGCTTATGTATATAATAATGTGTGCCTTCCATACCTCTGGTGTTTAACACATTCTGTCTTACATTCACTTGCTACAGTCTGATACTTTAATGGGAGAGGTATATATGGTAAGAAACTGGGATCAGTCTTCAAATAAAAAGTTAACTTGGAACTAAATACATAGCCCTCATTCCAGTCCTTAAACTGGATTCTGTAATATATCTATACAACTATAATATAGATATAGATAGAGAGAAATATATATTTATATATACATATATGCAGTAGAAGTATGCATCCTCCTCAGCTGAGACTTCAGATGGGACCTCAGCTCTGGCTAACACCTGGATTGAAAATTTATGAGGGATTCTGAGAATTAATGAGCCATATCTGGATTTCTGACATATAGAAACAGATAGTATTTTAAGTTGATGAGCACATTGTTAGTTGTTACATGGCAATAGATAATATACTTGCCATGGTTAGATGAGAAGGGACAGACATTAGAATCTTACTTTTGATATTGAGAAGGGAACAATCCCAAGTACATAGATTACTGTTGATAAAAGATCATATAATAAATGCACTACCATGTGCATTTACATGCTATGTAGTGCATGTGGTAGTGGAGAGGTTCAATGAGAAATTCAAGTTATAGCAAGTTTTTCTAGGTGAACCAATTTCCTATTAAATGACAGATATTCTCCATTAACTGTAAGCACGGCAAGGAACTTGTTTGCTAAATGGTTTGCATTTTTAGCACTCAAATATTCAAGACCTTTAGGAAAGACAAAGGAAAGACAAAGCAGTATCTTTGCCTTTCTCTTATCCACAATCTCCCAAGCTTTTATTACTTTCTTGCTTTCTTCCTGCAATATTTCCTCATTAAACAGATGTGAATATTATAACTTGTGCATAAAATTACTTCTTACTCTCCTCACAGTTTAATTTTCCACACACTCAGAACATAGGTCATACTTAACATATAAATAACTTGCACTTAGCTAAAAATTATTTGCTTTATAGAAATAGTGACATACTGTTAAAAATGGTTATGTCGAAATGGATTTGTCTTAATGCAAATTGGTAACGTGCTGTAGAAAACTAAGAACTTAGAAGCTAAAAAACATCAAATTTGAATCTTCAATAGTGGAAGAGCTTTGTGGCTTTTAGTGTTCTTAAATCTCATTGAATCTGTTTTCTTATTAGTAAAACTTATCATTAACACCTATTTCAGTCTGCTTTGATAACTATATTAAGTGATAAATCTAATGTCCTTGGAAACAACATTTTTATCAAATATTAGCTATTCTCAGCCTCCTTTTTGACCCTTACACACACTCACAGAGGCAATCACATTTTTCCATAAATTGATTGTTTCTCAGAACAAATCTTGGAATATTTTGTTCCCATAAGAGAATCGATCTTTGCAAAGCACATTAAGATCAACAATTCATAAAGACACTTCAAATTCAGTATGGAACTGTGGTTTGAGTCCATTATTTCCTCTTGAACATCAGTTGAATTTTAATGTGAGTTTATAGTTTCCACAGTTCATCTTTGACACATTCAAATAAAACTGTTCTTCTAGTTGAATGCATCTGTAGTTCCAAGAATTTTAAATTTTAGAGATGACACAGAACTGCCTCACTGTATTCAGAATACATTTTTGTTATCTTTACAGAAAGCTTTGATATTTACACTTACCAGCTTTCCTTCATGTTTGAAAATATTCACAATGTAATGAAATGTCTACTCAGTGAGTCAATTGCTGACTATTCATGCACTTTATTGGTAAGATGGCATTTGTCTATTCCTTGCCAGAAAGATTTGCCTTTTTTTTTTCAGATACTTTTAATTAGGCTGATGCATGCTGCAAAATTCAGCATTTGAGTGGTCAGTATTTCTTCTATGTCAGAAAATTATTCTATTTTCTTTTGCTATTAATTCAGTTAGAATATAAACCATGAGGTAGGAAGTGACCTTAATTTGGTTTTAGATTGCCTATCATATCCTTTTTTCTTTGGCTCAATGGACTCTTTAAAATTAAATGAATTAGGCCCCTTTGTCCTGTATACATTGCCTAATATGTTTATGCAATGCTTCATTATCTGTTAATATTTTTATATTAAATTTTAGAAAATGTTTTTAACAAATTAAATTTGGAACATATTTTTTTCTCACTGTCAACTTGAGTTCATCTGACTGACACTATCCTCTAATCTGTATCAAGTTTAATCTGGCCTAAGCAGCAGAAAATAAAACCATAAGAGTAGAAGATATATATTTAGACTTTTTATTTCAATTATTTATAGTAAGGTATTAATAAGTATGGTGTCTTAGATTTAGTTAACTCAAATCCAAATATAAATTTTACTGTCTTAACCTGAGTAAAAATTTCAAAATATAGCTGTCATTCAGAATCTTGAATATTAATAACTAGGTGGAAAATTTCTTATTTTATTGCAAAAAATATCTTCATTGTAAGCCCTGAGGAATATTGAATCAGGAAAGACTATGTTTTATTACAAATGAAGTAAACTATATTATGAGTAGTATTTTGTCAGGGCAGATTTGATGTCTTTTATTAGAATTTTTTTCTCAAACCATTGCAAAGTCAAGGACTTGGGTGCAGCAAGGATGTTTGAGATGTGATCCCAAGAAGCAAGAGAGAGAAGGGGTACAATCATTAAGTTTCTGTTAAGCCAAGACCTCCATTCTGCCAGAACCTCTGGGAATTGTATAGAATCCCCACATAGAACTCTAATGGAGAGGAGTTGTAAAACATAACCCTATCTGTTTCAGCTGTTCAAAAATCATCTTTAAGAGCATTAACAAATATGACACTTCTGAAGTTTACTACCATGCAAGGATGGCAATATCCTATGCTTTCACAGATTACTTAGAGGTGAAAAAAGACAGGGTAGGGGTACAACTTGATGCAGAACACTGACAGCACAGCTTAATTGAAGCTCCTCAGAATTGTAACAGAAATGGAAGTGTGTAATGACATGAAAGGAAAACACCAAAAGCTCTTTCTATTACATGAAAACTGATTTGACCAAAATATTTGCAGTCATTTCTACAGTATTTTGTCACATCTATAACCAGCATAGTCTCATGTTTTAACTATTCCTGTTACTGAGCACAGGCTTAAATGTATCCTATTATTTACAAATGAAGGATGTATCCTTTGCTGAACTGGTAGTACAATTTCTTCCCATTTATATAATTTTCCAGTTAATATTTAAGAAACAAAACTCCCCAAATAGCCTTTTCTCAGATTTACTATTGGAATTGATCTTATTTATAGTTTTAGAGTAAGACATAGACTCTGTCTTACATTTCCCCTGTGTCATGCAGGAATGTGCTGCCATCTGTGTGCCTACTTGGATTCCAGAATCTTGTGTTTGCCTTGGCACTCCCAAAAGCACAACTTGAACAAAGATAACAGTTACATAGTCAGTGGATTGAACAGAAAACGACTGCATTGGTAGCCTTGGGACATTTTTACTGATTGCCAATTTTCTCTGACTATTGAATTAACAAAAGAGCAGCTCTCCTTTCATAAGCTTCATTGTGGAGGTCTAGATTCCCCCTTTCACACTAGTCTCAGCAGGCTAGCAATGGAATCACTAAGCAAATGGTTAATCAGAAGGACAGGAAATTGTTCAAGATTTTAATTTAGAAAAAACTAAATCATAGATTCTCAAGTTCCCATTCAATGCTTCGCTCACGTATTTTACAGTTGTACCTTATGACAATTCAGTAAACAGATTCAGTAAAAACCGTTATTTGCCACCAAGTGCTCTCATGTGTATATTAGTTACCCGGATTTTTCTAAATTTGTTCCTGTCTAAAATATTCACCAATAATCTAATTTAAAATTTATTATCAAGTTAATCATTTTAAAGGGGAATACATTTTGCAAGGAGAAAACTGTGGTCTGGCACTTGTAGCCAATCAATAATGTTATTCTCATATTCCTAAGTCTTTCAATTGTTCACATTTCTTTACTTTGCCCACTTTCTGATCTGCTTCCTAGCCAATGTTTGACAAGAAGACCCACATGAAATGTCAGCTTCCATTCCCCCAGTAAGACAATGATATCTATCATCTGAGACCACATTGGAAGTTATTGGTGCACTTATATCAAGTGCCTTTCTGTTGTGTATCATGGGTATATTTAATTAATCTCTTATTCAGCATCATGCACACTATTGAATAAACAATTTTTAATTGACTTTCTCTTATTCTTTATAGCTACATCAAACAAGAAGTTTTCTACACAGCAACAAAACCTGAATCAAAATGAAAAGGCATCATACTGAATGGGAGAAGAAATTTGCACACCATATATCTAATGAGGTTAATATCCAAGATAGATGAAGAACTCATCCAAACTCAACTACAAAAAAAAATAAAGACCTTATCTAAAATTGGGTCACTCCAAAAGATAAGAAACAAGTACTGAAAAGGACATGGAGAGAGAGTACCACGTGTACTGTTGGTGTGAATAAAAATTGGTGCAACCAACAATTATGGAAAAGTTTTGAGATTCCTCATACGGTAAAAAATAGAAAGTCCACTATGATTCAGTTATCTCATTTTCTCAGTGTTGACACAGTGAATACAAAAACACAAATTCAGAGATATATGTAGCCCCTTCCTTATTACCACATTATACAATAGCCATGAACTTAAGACAACCTAAGTGCCTAACAATGAAGAAAATTTGATATAGACCCAATGAAATACTATTAAACTATAGGAGTCTAATATCCTCACATCAGCAAAAAGGATGACCCTAGAGATTTTAATGCTTTGTGAAATAAGTTAGAGAAAAAAATGAAAAATTTCTCTCATATACAGTCTAGACACACAAATAAAGCAAAATAAATAACAAAACAAAAAACAACCTTTTAGAATATAAGATGAAATAGTAGGAAGGGGGAGTTCCACAGAAATAGACTTTCTGCTTATAAAGAAGATACTGGGTACTGAGGATTCTACTTTAAGGTAAGAGGTAGATCAAGTCTTAAGTTTCAACTGGATAATTCACCTTCTTTCAAATATAAGTTGTAGAGTTTAACCATATTTAAATATTATGAGTGAAGCATACTATCTATGGACACAAGAAGTTTAACCCATAACAAATAAATGGAGGGGAGAAAGATAAGACATGCACTCTGAGTAACTGAACAATAAATATTCACGTATGTATTTTATTAATTAACTGCATTCATGATGACTTGCTAAGGCAAACTCATTCACTAATGGAAAAAAAAACTAATACCTATACTATTTTCTGTTTCTCTGCCTTGGTTAATAGTTGCACACTTGTCAGATGTTTCTACCTGCCTTTTGTAATTATTAACCTTTCATTATTTGAGTCTTATGTCAGTTTTTTTCCTTCAACAACTTCATCCCTTTACACTAGCACTTCTATTTTAGGGTTCCTCATACTAGAATATACTAATTTCCTCCTCATTTTTGTTTTGCTTTAACTACTCATTTAACTAAGACATAAAGATCAAATTTTCTGACCATTAAAAACAGTATTTTCACAGAGAACAAAAAATATCATTCTTTAACATTTTCCAGAAAACCATAGAATGCAAGTGAAGCAGTAGTTTTAATGACATAGGTAAATTTACCTAAAGCACATCAACAAGCAGAATCAAGAAGACAGCTTGTGTCTATGTCAATAAAAGTTCACCCAAGGAAAGCTAGATTCTCCGAAATAGTTCTGAACTAACAATAAGCCATAAATGGGAACGATTATGGTAGCCTGAACATTAGGGAAATGTAAAAGTATCTAACCACATGAAGAATTCAAAGTGATATCATATTGGATTATTTGTCCCACAGCTGGCAAGAGAGCTCTTAGAAATCCATTTTGTAGCCACTTAATCCCATATTTTCTGTTTTGCTCTTTAAAAACACTGAAGTTGTTTTTCTTATTTCCTCTTCCGAACTAAAGAAGTGTGAAATGTAAGTTTGGAGAAATGCTGAGAACAGCCCAGAGTCCTGCCAAATGAACATCTTAGGGAGTGTAACTTGCTCATTAGTGCAATGCTTGCTGTTTAGGAAGCAGGCGCAGGCTCACCTGCTGGAGTTGGGGAGAATAAGAAGGCAGACGTTAGCACTTCTTGTTTTGCTTTTGATTATATTTTACATCGCTGAATTCTCCAGGGTTCTCCCATCACCATATTACCCATGAGCCATCATCTTGGTCTTTTGTGCTCATCCCTTCCCTGACTCCCTCTCCTTCCTTCCCCCTACCCTAGCTTCATGCTTTAGTTTTATCGTCATCTTACTAGTTTTGACATTTTCTTTACCTTTTTCTTTATATCCTATTTATAAGTGGGACCCTCTGGCTTTTGTCTTTTTCTTTCTGGTTTACATTAATATGATTCCTTCTAGGCCCATCCATGTTCTCAATGATGCACCATAGTTGTCTTTTTTTGATTACTGAATAACATTCCATTGTGTAAATATACCATAACTTTTTATTCATTCATCAGTTTTGGGATATTTGGGTTGTTTCCCAATCCTGGCTATGGTAAATAGTGCTGTTGTAAACATGAAAGTACAGTCCTTTTGAATTAGTGTTTTTGTATCTTCTGGGTAGATTCCAAGCAGTGGAACTACAGGAGCAAAAGGTAGTTGCATTTTCAATAGTTTGAGGGTCTTCCACATAGCTTTCCATAGTGGCTGAACCAGTTTGCATTCCCACCAGCAGTGTAAGAGTGTTCCTTTTTCTCCACATCCACATCAGCATTTGCCCATTTTTCTGATATGGGACATTCTTATTGTTGTAAGGTGATATCTCATTGTGGTTTTGATTTGCTTTTTCCTGATTGCTAGTGATGAGCATTTTTTCATACGCCTATAGGCCATTTGTATTTCCTCTTTGGAGAATTGTCTTTTAAGCTCTTCTCCCCATTTTTGACTGAACTGTTTGCTTTGTTTCTGCACTCCACTTAACTAACATGGGTCTAGTATATAAGATACATAGAAAACTCACACAACTTAACAGAAAACATTAGCACTTCTTAATGTGACAAACTGAAGGTCAATTTTAAGGGTTGTAGCATTTACTAAGTAATGATCTTAGAGGACAATAATTTGATACATTTGGAGCCTTTTTTTTTAAAGAAAAAGGTTAAAAGGGGAACACTGTTAGATCTAGTTCCACAAATTTAAGCCAGAACATGCATTTCTATTTTTTTATTCTTTGTCTTTAACATTCTTGACTTATTCTCTTTTGAAACTCATTTAATATATTTAGAAGATATTCTTTCTGGAATCTTTACCTTCAAAGAGGTTGAAATGTTTATCACTGACAACTATTGAGCCCTGTGTTTTAGTTTTACCTAGAAAAACAATATCTGAAGTAATTTTACATCAAGTTTTCAATTAATGGTCCCAAAAAAGTACATATTTTAAGAAACTTAGATGATGTTGATGCCTTAAGATGATGTTCTTTCCATATTTTTATTGATTTTACTTACTATAACCCAGGTACTGTTTTAAGCATTAGCTATATAGCCATTTGGAGAAAGGAGTTAAATGAGAAAGTTAGACAGTATTTTAACATAGTATAACAATAAGTGATAATTATGATAGAAAAAAAGTGGTACCAGTTAAAGGAAGTTGGAAAAAATGTGGGAGATATTGAAACTGTAAATAGGGTAGTCTGGATAGGACTAAAAAGAAGGTGATACCTGAGCAAGGATTTGAAAGTGTAGAGGTATTAAAAATACCACAGCTATCTGGAAGATAGTTGTTTCAAGGCAAAAGAACACAAGTGCAATGCTTCAAGATAAATTATTCTGGTGAACTCAAAGAGTGATGAAAGCAGAATAGAGCAAGTAGAACAACTGTCATCAAATATGTTAACAGTGCCACTACCATTATTCAAGTTTATCTCTGAAAAGAATGGAATGCCACTGCAGGTTTTTGAGAGAATTGTGATGTAACCTGAATAACTTAAGAAATTTTAAGAATAGACTTTATGGAGAGAAAGGTAAAAGTAGAGAGACTAGTTAAGAGTCCACTGTAACAATCAGTGACAGGAATTACAGTATTTGCAATCAAGGTAGGAATGATGTACATGGTGATAGTAATTGACTTTACCTATATTTTGGAGGTAGAGTCAACTGCTAATGGAGAGAAAGAATGTAGTATGTGGGCAAAGGAAAAAAAAGACTGAGCTACTGGTGAATGGAGCTGTCAATAATTGATACGGGAAGTTACAAGAAAAACAGTGTAAGGGAATATGATTATAAAGTTCGATTTGAAAGTTTGAGACAGATGTTTGCTAGACATCTCTTAGTGTCTTTTAATGGCGCTATCATGTAGGTAGTTGAATGAAGTATAGATTTCAGGATCAAAAATATGGGTTTTAGGAATAAAATAAATTTACAAACATTAGCAAGAGAAGATCAATTAAGACATATTACTATACCTGAAATTAGTAAATGATGGTGTCAAGATTTAATTCCTTTTTCTCCTTAAATTCTACTCAGTAATATCAAAAGATCCAACAAATATGACATACCCACAAATAATATATGTAATAGGCTATTGAGATTTTGAACTGTTCATATATTTTAAGATACAGATGATGTCATGCTAAGAAGTTTATTCTTTGAATGTCCTACCTATCTGTATTTCCAGTCTCAACCAGAGTTAAAATCAAAACAGGATCAGTTTCTTTCCCACAATTTTTATTTTTAAAGAAGTGACATGAATATGCAGGGTTGGGGAGGGGAAGCATAGGTGCTGTTAATAAAACACTCATTTAGTAGCTACTTCTAAACAGAAAGTAATAGCATGAAACTAGAAATGACTACCTGCACGCTTGGGCATTAGCAAGAGCATTAAGGAGATTAAGAAAAAATCATAGGTTGCTGAGTAAGGGCTATGATGTTTAGGGAACAAGACTCAACGGAAAAGGCACGTTTGCCTTGAATAATAATGTGATGATGATTTTTAGTTTCCTAGAGTTTGAAATGATGTAGGCATAAAATTGTTTGCTCTTCAAAATCAACTCCAATCATAAGTTTCTAGACGTTTTCATTCTAAAATGAATCAACAACCTGTATCCAAGCAGCTATTTTCTTTTCTAGCTTCTACAAAGATTGTGACCCAGTGGATATTGAGTATAATTTGATAGATTAAAATACCACATATTACAAAATGCTAATTTACTAAATGAATTTGAGTAAAAAGGTGGTTTCTAGTAATCTAAAAATGGTAAAAGTCATGGATCTCCGTGCACTTGCAAATATAACTTACACATAGTTTTTCAATTTGTAGTTTTGATAAATTATGCTATCATTCTGCACATGGAATTATTTTTTTTTCCTCAAACATGTCTTAACATATGCTAATGTTTCTCGACATTACTTGATTCCATTTGCTAGAATCTTACATGTATTATTCTGTTTTTGTGATAACTTTTATGTGGTTCTAAATTATAGGTTGGTTTGGTATTATCAGTATTTGCTATTAAATATATTCTTCCTTTATCAAATTGGAGTTTGGGCTTTTCTTACAAAGAAAATATAAGTCCTTTAAAGTTAAATAGCATTCACATTTAATTCTGATTTAAATGTTATCCTTTACAATAGAGATTTTTAATCACTTATATTTGGATTTAGATAACTATTTTTAAGATTATACACGTTCTAATAATATTTTTTTAATTTACTTTTTAAGAAAATCCCCCATTTCTTTTAGTGTTACACAAAGTAGCAATAAGTATTAACTTTAATTATCTTCTAAATTTTGTGTCCATTTTTTGTTTTATGTTGAAAATGTAAGGAGACTCATGTGTTCTTATTAAAGATGTAAAAATGATTTCACAACGTTATTCATTTGTTATTTGAAAACAAATGGAATAAAAAGATTTAATTCTCTGTGAACATATTTAAAAAAATAGAAATTATCATAAAATATTTTATTTTCAGTCAAAATTAAAGCAGAAAGCCAATACACACCATTGTTACACAAAAATTGAGTTTTTTTAATTAGTGCAATATGGTAAATATGTCACACATTGAAACAAATAATTATCTTGGACTGGCTATAGGAAAGTAATGAAGAAAACTCACTAGAAAATGTAAAGCACATTTATAGTGAAATGAGCACTTTCTAGTGGAAGTTAGAATAATTCAGCTATAAAATGGTCAAATACAATACTGAATTTCATAAGGCATCTGAACTACATCAAAAATTACAAAAATTTATTTCATAGACTCAAGAACAAGGAACAAGTAGAAATATATTCTTAGATTCTAAGATATAAATCACAACTTTTGAGAATCAATTCTAATATAAAACATTCAAACCTCCAAAACATTGAAATGTAATTTCATATTGTTCTAGAGTCAAGTAGGCGATTTTTATTGTTATATGATTTAACATTCATATTTTAAAATAATTGTCCAAGAAAAGTTCAGAAACAAAGATGGTACCTAAACCCACCATATAAGGACTGTAAAGCTATATATAAAAATCAAGCTGATATGCTATTAACCATTATGATACAACTGTTTATATGTACAGGAGTAATTTGGAGCACTATATCAGGTAGAAATTTTGACACAAGTCACAAAAACCCATGTGTAGCTTTTGATCTACCATGAGTAAAAACAGTACTAAGGTCATATAGGTTGAAGCAAATTGTCTAAGATGTAATAAATCAGTTTCTCTGTAATCATCTGCTTTATCTGGTTTGCTAAGAAACTTACACAGTCATATTCATGGTACCAAAATGACTACAACACTTTTAATCCAGATGAGATTAAAAAAAAAAAAAAGGAAAGGCATAAAGAGAAAAGATTTTCCACAAGCTAAGCATTGTCTTGTCAAGAGGAGGCTGGTGCCTATATAAAAATGTCCCTAGATTTTTCTGATCTCAAAGCAGGCTGCTTGCTGCAAGATGACATACTGAACTTTCTAATCACTCTTAATAAAAAGTAGTTCTCAAAGAAAAAAGGTAGAGTAAGGAAACTGAATAAGAAAATTTTCAACTTCTAAAATTGCCACTAATTCATATGCCTATTAGCTATTTGTATCTCCTCTTTGGTGAAGTGTCTTTTTAGTTCTTCTCCCCATTTTTTGAGTGGGTTTTTTGCTTTTTGTTGAGCTGTAGGAGGTCTTTGTGGATCTTTGTTATCAGACCCTTGCTCCACACACTAATAATCAGGGAAATGCAAATTAAAACCACACTGAGATAAAATCTTACACCATTGAGAATGGCCCATATAAATAAAACAGACAGCAACAAATGTTGGCGTGGATGTGGAGAAAAAGGAACTCTCTTACACTGCTGGTGGGAGTGCAAACTGGACCAACCACTATGGAAGACTATGTGGAGGACCCTCAAACAATTGAAAGTGGACTTACCATTCGACCCAGCAATCCCACTACTAGGAATCTACCCGGAAGACATGAAAACATTAATTCAAAAGGACACCTGTACGCTCATGTGCTTTGCAGCTCTGTTTACAATTGCCAAGATTTGGAAACAAACCAATGGCCCCAAAACAGATGATTGGCTAAAAAAATGTGGTGCATATACACGATGGAATACTATGCATCCATCAAGGAGGACAAACACATGTTATTCACAGCAACCTGGATGGAACTAGAAAGACTCATATTAGCAGAAATAAGTCAAGAAAAAAAAAACAAAAAGAAGTACAGGATGGTCTCACTTATATGATGGATATAGGGAAAAACAAACAAATGAATAAGAAATAATGAAAACAACCAATGGGACTGAACCATGGAGCGAGAGAGGAAGAGGGGGAAGAAGGCAGAGGAGGTGAAGAGCACAAAAGATCAGGATGGTTAACAATTTTTAGTGAAGTGAGAAAGCCCTGGGGGACACAATAATGGAATAATGTATAAATATAAATATACATATATATGCAAATAAAAAACACAGAGGAGTTTAAAAAGTAAAATTGCCACTAATTTGTCTCATGCAGCAAAAAAAGCTATGCCCAGGTATGTTAAAATTTTAAACGTGATCTATAGGAAATTTAAAATGAGTTTATGAACTATGTATATGGGAAAGATGTTCTAGGCCAGATTCTAAAACTAAAGTCTAAGAAATAGAATATATCAGAATCTATAACAATTAAAAAATTCTATTTGGTAAAATTAACATTGAGTTAATATATTTGAAAATAGTTATCATGGAAATGGAGGTGGGACATCTAATATCCCATATACATTTTTTAAAAAGCACTCTTACATGTTAAGATAAATGAAGAAACCAGTGGAGCAGTGAGGGGAAAAATATGCTTAAATCTTAATTAAAAAGTCTTCCCATCACTACACTTAGCCTCCAAGCTAATTTTCTTTCTGTCTCCTCCCTTCAATTCTTGATGAAGAAGCATTGAATAAATTTGCCCACACTGTTTACATTTGCTCTCCTCTGATTCTGAATTTCATCCATATGAAGCAGTTTCCAGTCCACTACACCACTTAAACAGCTCTTTTGAAGATAAGTGATACCCACCTTGAGGTTCGGCCCTATAAATTATATAGTCATTTCCTCTTTGTTGAACATTATTAACCAGTCTTTCTTCCCAACATTCTTTTTTTCAACTGTTTTTTAGTACTAATGATATACTCACAGCAAGTTATTAAAAGCTACAAGGGTCCCTTATACACTTTGCCTGCCTTCCCTGATTAACTTCATTTTTTTTATTAGTTTCACCATGCCTTCAAAACCAGGAATTTAACACTGAATTATATTAATTACACTATGAACCATACACAGTTTTTACATAATTCATTTGTATATGTGTTTATATATGCTGTTTTATATCATTTCATTCCATATACAATTTCATGTAAGTATAACCAAACAAATGTCTGATTACTACAAAAGATCTCCCTCATGGTAATATTCATAGCCAACTACCCACACATTCCCTACTCCTAAAACTGATATCTCTTCTGTTTCTATTCCTGGTTCTCTTCTGTTACTTACTCTTAAACATTTAAGTACCTCTGGATTTGTTCATAAATTCTCTTCTTTATACATTCCATTTTAGTATATTTTCTTTTAAACAGGGATTGACTGCTTTTCAGCATACTTTTCTCGATCAAAATTTTTACCAGCTTCAAGGTTTGCATACAAAGCATTCTCTTTACCTAAAATCTTTATCATAATCCATTCTAATGACCTCCTTTTCTCTGACTACTCTTAATGTCTTCAGGAGACTTTTCTCACCATCTGCCCCACTATATTAAGTTTTCTTCTTATGCAACCCCAATGAACCTTGTACTTGTTATATGTAAGAATTATCAAGTGCTATTTCAGTCATTTAATTGTGTAACTTTCCTGGTAAAATATTTAACCCATAAGGAGGGAACGCATCCACTTATTGCCTGTTGCACTCCAGAATCTAGCCAGTTGGTTCAGATAAGCCATTTGAAATATTTAATGAAGTTCTGTAATTTTAGTGAATTAAAAAATTGACCTAATGACTGGGTGGCCTCAAATTGCAAGTCTACATTCATGATCTCTATTCTAGTTCCTATAATCCTCTGTTTTAATGCCTCAAATCTTATTTATAACACAATGGAATCATTAGGAACTAGACAAGGTATAATATTGAAAAGGATTATTTGCATTGTAGGAAAATTTCGTCAGAATAGTATTGGCACTTTCTGATGGAGCATGTTTTCATTAGAGAATGAAAACTACCACTAAACAATTGTTTCTGAATAGTGCTAATTTTATTTATAAAAATTCATTTCTAAATGAAGACATTCTGTAAGCAAGCAAAACAGGTTAACATAAAACTTTTTAACTCATCTCTTCTCAAGACACATCTGACTTGAAGCCAAATTTATAATTCAGAAGCTAACTACACAATAAACAAGGAGATATTTCAATAGTTTAGATGCTATTTTCAATCTGACAAGGAATATTGCTATTCTATAATGCTTACCAAGTGCTTTTCAAATTCTCAAGTATATTTTCAATTACTTTTCTCAAATCTTAATAGACCATACATTGTTATTTCTCTTCCCATTAATATAGCCTTTTGATTCTAAGACCCATTCAATGCTCACTCTTAGTCCCTGAATTTTACTTCTCTATGCAGTGCTAAGGTACCCAGGTCTTTGCTTTATTTATGATCTTCCCTTGCACTGTGGTATGTGTGTGTATATGTGTTTGTGAATTCACCTTCACACAATTCTCACTTGCATTTCTTTATTGTCAATCATTTGAAATTGACTAACAGTTCTGTAAAGAAAACCAGACAGAAATTTATAAAAATACAAGTGGAAAGTGGAAAAGGATATAACAAATATTCTATTTATGGTAATAAATTTATATGCCTCACTCCCTTTGGAAATTGCTCTATAACCCTTAAAGATTGCAAATGGAATAAAAAGATTTATTATTTGTGGTTGTTGTTATCTCTAAAATTCTACTTTACAGTACCAATATGTCTGATAGTAGCATATTGGCATATGTGTAGATAACATGTACAGCATTAAGTATATTTCTTCTCTTCATCCTGTACAAATGAACAAGTAACTTTTTCTACAAAAGTAAGGTTACTGGAAGTCTTGAAATATTCTTTTGTTAACAGAAATTTTATTTATGGCCTCATTATGAAAGATGCAGTAAGAGAAAGGGTTAAGAAAAGAGAAATTGACATATAGTGATCTCTAATATTTATGCCACTAACCAGATTAACTTTATGAACTTTATACAAAGTATTTTTCTTATATATGCTAATAATATGAGAAAATGTTGCAATTTAAAAATGAAACATGGGAAGCTGTTGTAAGTACAGTAAATTTAAAATTGTCTGGATCGTAAGTTGAAATTACAAAAGGAATGTTGCAAACCTATTCAAGTTTTTCAAAACTGAATATTCTTCAGATGTTTGGCTATATTTAACCATTTTTTCTTTAAAAGATGGTGTGTATCATAAACCACAGTTACCTTAAAAAAGAAGAAATGCTTTGTAAATATATGAAATAGGTTAGAGTTACAATGAGAGCTTTATGGCAAGCAAAATATATAAGATCTGTGGTACAGTTGGAGGTTTGCTGTATGATCCAGATAAAAAGAAATGGAAAAGGGGAATAATATGTTTTTATAATATGGATTTTTATAATATAAACCTGAAGTCTATGAGGCATAATAAAAACAAAAATGAGAAATACTTAGGATAAAGGGAGAAAATTATTTCTAAAGGGAATTATTCTTCTGTGTATTCATAAGGAACATTTTGTTCCTTTATAAGCCCAATTTTTAATATCTAAAATTGTCTTGCCTTCTATGATTCTTTAATAATTCTCCGATGTTGCCAGCTGTCACCAAACAAATTAGTATTAAAGCAAAAATCAAATATTTGTATTGCTAAATCAGTTTTGTTCCTTTGCCTTTCAAACTTCTAGGTGTCAAATCCATCATTTTCTTTGATTTTAATGAAGCTATTTTTTAAATCACATTTTGATAAATTCCCAGATAATTACTTTAGGTCTTAAAAAAATAGGTTTATATAAGAACCGATGTTCCTTATAAGTAGTATAAGACTAGAGAATAACAGAACAAAAGATTCTAAGTGAACTCAAATATTTTCTTAGTCGACATACTAAATACACTGAGAGCATATTCAACATATTTGTTATCATGGTATTTTGATAATCACTTTGTATCTTAGACTACATATGATTTAGAAGAGACTTTTTTTAATCCATCACTTCATCCTTTTATTCCAATGACAGAAAAGCAACATTACTATTATGATAATTATGGAATTCAGAATAATTCCTTTGGGAGCAAACTTTCAATGTTTAGTCTAGGAGAACTAACTTAAGGAGAAGTCCATTTGTCATTGTTTTACTGTGTCTGACATCCATTTCAAGATCAGATGACTGAACATCTTTTTGTTTTATCAGATTGTTTTCATCATCTATGAACATTTCAGTCTTCACCCCGTCCTATCCACCCTGTCTTCAGGATCTGCTCTTTTAAGAACAAACCAGATTTCCACTTTGTTCTTTGTGAAAGCAAATTCTATGATACATTATTATAGCTATGTAAAAAAGTAATATTTTCTTGTGTATTTATTGTGTATCATACTTTACATATATTGACACACTAACTTCTTACAATAATCACTTGTGAGATGATTCCTATTTTGCAGACATTGTTACTGAAACACAAAAGGAGTAACAACTTTCTCAAGGTCACATAACTAGTAAATGAAAATGCCACAATTTACATGCATACATATTGGATGTCACAGTCTGTTCACACCATCATTATTCACTGTGTTTCTAGACCCTAACTCTTCAAACTGTTTCACAAAAGGATGAGTCGTGAGTAGCTGGTAGAGATGGAAATTTCCGTCTCTGATTCAGTCTGGGTAGTTCCACATAGATTTAGGTTTAGTCACACAGGATTTTCAATCTCTATGTTTATGACAATGCTTAGAATTCTAATCTTTAATATCTTTGTTAACAGTGAATTGGTAATCTGTTTCATACATCATCTGCAATGTAAGAATTTTCACCTGCCTCCTACAAATAGTACACCTGTGCAGACAGCATGGTGGAACATTTGAACCTTTCACTATAAAAGGTCAGGTTTCCTTAGGAAACACGTAAAAGGAATGTACAGTATGTGGCAACTGTTTAGCACTCCCTAACAAACACTACTATTGCATGTAGCTGTTTCATTTGGCTTCACTACTCAAGGCACCAATGTGTTTATTTTTATTTTGTGACCATGGCTTTCTGCCATGTGATACATAGAGCATAGAAGTAGAATGCAAGGTTCCACCAATTTTCTATTTTTAACTAAATTAGGTATCTTAGTTCTTGGGCAACCACTTAACTTCTCTAGTACTGAATTTTCTCATCTGTAAACTGACAGGGTTGAATTATATCAGGGGTTATCATCACTGGCTACCCATTAGAATCACATTAATTGATGTAAAAATGATTTATGTACAGACCCGAACTCCAAATGTTTTAGTTGATCTGGGGTAAGGAACAAACATTATTTGATTTTTTTTTTAGGTGATTCTAAGATGCAGCTAGAATTGGAAACTATTGAATTAGATTCTAATAGTTTTATCAGATTCAAACAAATTACATGTTTCCATAATCAGTGAAGTACATTGTAATTAATTTATATAATTTTTATTTAGTTAGTTTTTAATGTATATAATAGGATTTTTATTACTACACACAAGACAAAATTACAAAATAGAAAAATCTAGATCATAAGATTTACTTAATGGGAACAAAACGGCTCATTAATATTCACTTTTAGTAATTTCACTACAAAGTATGGGTTATTTTGATGACTCTCAGGTTTAAAGCAATGTCTGTATGGAGGTCATAACTTGAGCATAATTGTCAATACCAAACTGATGCATGCAGCAGCTGAAATACTTTCAGTGGCAAACATACTGTATTTCCTAATTTTCTGGAATGGTAAAGCTTCCCTTAAATTTCTATAATTATTTTGTAGATATAGAAAAAAGCACAAGCAACTTTTAATCAGTATACTCTTGAAACTTGATTTAAATGTTACAATGAAAGTGATAATTTGTTCCAGTCTTTGAAAAACCTCACATGGAAATATGTTGGCTATTATATATCAGCATTTTAAAATTGAAGCTTTCATAAACAACAAGTTACCTCCCAAAATTTCTTCAGTTCAGTAATTGTATATTTCCACCTAATTTTATGGCTTTAATTTCTATTCTGAGTGCTAAACAGGATTTGAAAAATATCTACTGGATATTTTTATACAGTACTACCCTGCCCATGGACAAACCGAGGCTAAAATTTGTCTTTCAAGCTTCTATTACAAATTTATTTTCCACTTTTGCTAATATCATTTGACCAGCATCATCTTTTCCTTAGCCTATTCAGAGATGCCAGAGTCTTATGACTCACCAACATTTAAGCATGCTGTTTATGTAATGCTCTGAATTCAGCTTCAATACTTGTTAAGATTTGTTTCTTAATATTAAGAATTTGTGTACTGAGTATATGTTAAAATAAATAAGTTTTCTTCAAATATAAGCAATTATAAATTGTCTTAAAAATGACCTACCCCTAGTGATATAAGAAGTGTTAATTCCTCTCTATAGAAAAATTATAAAACTAATAAGAAATTTACCTGCACCATATACTAAGCATTTAAAATATCATAGAATAAACAATACATCACATTTATGAAACATTCAAAATATGAATCATGTTCAACTTTTAGGGAAAAAATGAATGACATCCACAGCCATTCTGAAAACTGAAGTGTTATTTTAAACTTTGAAAATAAAAGTAAAGAAGATGTGCAAATTTAAAGGAACGCAAATTTAAAGGAAAAATAAACTGGTGGATGCTAACCATTATATATTGTGATTTATAGTAATATGCACTAGTTAAACATCACATTAGTAAAATTATAGACAAAAAGAAAGCATCAAGCTATAAAGAGTTCCACACATACATGGACACAAAATAAACAATTATACAGAACAGTGGAGAGGGAAAATCTTTTCTGTAATTCGTTGTATTACATCTTGAACCCTGCCCATAGGATACCAAATAGCAAAGTTTTATGGCCAATGTGAATAGTTTTAAAATGCTAGAACTTGTGTAATATTGTTGATAAATCTTTGACTTTAGAGGTAAAGATATCTTTAAGAGTATTTATCAATCAATAGCAGCCATAAACTAAAACTAGAAATTTTCATTTATCAAAAGATGCCATTAAAAGAATGAAGCATCTTCTTACTCTTTCCAAGCCCTTATGGATAGAGAAAATTCAACAATTAGATATTTCTTTCTAAAAGTTAAATAATCCTGTCATACTAATAGAAATTGCTGTATTTTGTCTCTTTGTGTCAAATTTATCCCACCAGACTCAAATATAAACAAACATTTCCTGCTCTTCATCATACTCTAGTCCTTACCTTGCCTTCCAATACAGCTGATTGTTGATCCATAATTCAAACTACACAGTAGGGAATGCAATATTAGTAGTTTCAGGATCTGCCAGAACAGAGCCTTCAATCCTACCAACATACATATGGGCATGTGTCAAGAGTCATGTGACTCATTAAGAGGTAGCTTAGCTTGTATTCAGAAATCCAGATAGAAGTGACTTAGCCACTTATTCTAGATAGCTAAACAATAATAGGAATACTGGAGACTAAATTATAGCAATTTTTTTTCTCTCTTTCTTTTACTATCTTAAAAACTTTAAGGGCTTAAATGTCTCATTACTTTGTTATCAGTATATCACCAGAATACAGAACATGTGTATAAACAATTATTAAAATAATTACTATTTTGTGCTTTCAATATTTCAGTGTGGATAATGTTATCTCCAGATATATAACTATATATTTAAAATGAAACTAAATCAAGAAAAGGTTAAGATTCTGTTGTAAGATACAGTGCCACTCAGGAACCATTGTGTTGCTACTTGAAAGTAGTTTAGATTGTTTACTGTAAAACTTAGGGTAGTCATTAGTTTCTATATAATTTATATGCTTAGGAGAGAAAGTATAGTCAGAAAATTCTCAGTTAAACCCTAAGAAGGCAAAAAAAAATAAAATTAAAAACTGATAAATAGTAACAAACTACCATCATAATAATTTTCAGTGTCAATGATCTATATACACCAAATACGAAAGACTACATACAAAACTGATTAAAAAATAGATAAGGGCACAAAACTCTTTTGACCTAAGTAGACTCCAAAATGGAGGAGTTATGGTGCTTATATAGGCAAGGAATCCAGCAAAGTGAACAGAAAAAGTGTTGCAGACAGTAACCCCTGTACTACATCTCTCAGGGTAATATTGATGCAGAGGAAATTATGCCAAAAAACATGAACTAGTACCCAACGTATGTTCAGGACAGGAACTGATCCCCACTACACTCCATCTAGCCACAATGAGACAGCAACTATTATACCACCTTATCTTAAGGACACCAGCTGAAACAAAAAAGAAAACATAATAACTCCATATCATCTCAAAGCAATTAGAAAGTAGTTCAGCTATAAATTGCTGATTTAGATATATGAATTAAAAAACATGGAAATTTAAAATAGCAAAATAGATAAACATGGCAACTTGAGCATCAAGGAAATATAACATTTTAAGAAGAAACAACTCTACAGAATTCACTCTCAAAGACACTATTTCTCCTTATCGTAAATGTCAAAAAGGTCATAATAAATTCAAAATGAGATATGATAAATTCAGAAAAAAAGTTCAATATCACATCAGAGAAAGATCAGTAAAGCAAATCGAAGAGATACCAAAAAAGTGAAAAGAAAATTATGTCAGAGGTAAAATTAACAAGCACAAGGTGGAAAATGAAGATTCAAATAAAATTTTAATAGATTCAGCATCTCAAAAATTCAGTAAATATGACAATGCTACAGAAAGCTATAGAAATAATTTAGCAAATGGAGGAATAAATTAATGAGTGCAAAGATAAAAATCTACAAATGAACCAGGAAGAATGAGAGCAATAATGTAAATACCCTGCAAAAACTATCTAAATTCATTAGGGAAGGCAATGTAAGAATGTATTAAAAAAATAGCTGAAATTTCTCAAACGTTGGGCAGAAATTGAACAAATAAGTTAGTGATGCTTACAGAAGTTATCTAAAAGCAGTCATGTTTCCATCAAAATACATTTTAAAAAAAAACTACCAAAAATCCAAGATAAAGAATTTTAAAGATGGTTAGCATTCCAACCCAGACAACAGAATAGTCATTCTTTTCAAGTTCCAGTATTCATGGAACATTCTCATAGATAGTACATATGTTGGGAAGCAATACAATCTCAGTAAATTTATGAAGATCAAAATAATATCAACTGTCTTTCTAGCTAAATGGTATGAAGAAACCAAAAGAAGGAAAAAGGGGAAAACCACAAATTTGTGGAGAATGAATAATGTGCTATGAATAACAATTGTGTCAATGTGGAGATCTTAAATAATTCATAAAAAAATACGAACAGGCAAATGAAAGTGAAGATAAAACTGATAAGAACTTTCATTTTGCACCAAAAGCAGTACACAATGGAAATTTAAAGCAATGCACTTCTATCTCAAGAAACAAGAATCCAAGTAGTGAAATCTAAGTTTATACCTAAAGAATGAGAAAAAGACAATGCAAAACAAAAATAATTGAAGGAAACAGTAAAAACTGTGTTAGAAATAAACTAAGTAGAGATTAGAAATACAAGTGAAAACAGTTTCTTAAAAAACAACCAAAAATAATGGATCTTAAGTCAAACTCAAAAACAAATCAGAAAAGTAACTGTTAAATTACAAAGGAACACAATGCTGCTATAAACAGGTATACGGAAATAAATTAGACAATTAGAAAAATGGATAATTTTTTAAACTTACACAACATATAGAAATTCCTGTTTGAGTGGCTGACCTTTGTTCAATGTCTGGGAAACCTGAACCTGGGTATGCAAATAATGTTTTTTTTTTTCTGACAACTTGATTTCCGATTTTAATACATTTTAAGAAGATGTCCATGGAACTAGCTTCTAATAAATACCTAGGACACTGAATCTCTCCTGGGATTCTAGTACTGGTTGAACTTTTGAAACTAGGTGCCCCTCCCCCCTTGTGTCAGTTAAACTGCCAGAAATAGCAGTTGGAACAGGAAGTTGGACCACAGCAAGGGGATAAAAAGGCAAGGAGCAGAGACAAGGGAGAGAGAACTTTTGGGGAGAGAACAGAGAGAGAACTTTCAGGGAGAAAACAGAGAGAACTTTTGGGGAGAGAACAGAGAGAGAACAGAGAGAGAAAGAACGAGAGAGATAATGAGAGAGGACAAGAGTGAAATACAGACCTTTTTTGGGGGGGGGAGAGAGTCAGAGACAGAGAGAACTTTTGGGAGAGAAGAGAATGGCAGGCAGGTAAACAGTAGCTTGAGTGGCCAGACTGGGCAAAAGTCCCCTGAAAGGATGAGCTGGAGGTGACAAGGAGTGAGTCATTGTATCTGGCAGAAGAGTGCCAGTGTGGAGAGTATATGGCATTGCAGCAAGGTGATATGGAAAGCTGGTACCTAGCAGCAATTTGGAAAGCTGATTTGTACATCAGCAATTGTGGAAGAAGTTTGAAGAGACTTGGAGGAGTGGAGCAGTGTGGAATACTTGAGAGAAAAGAAAAGAGAAGAAACTGGAGAAAGGACTGGACTTTGGGAAAGTGCCTACCTCTGAGGTTTGGAGGGGCACCATCTTGGACTGTGTTTTGGGGACCTCTGGGACTGGGAATGATGATTGGGATAAGATAACTGCCACTTACGGCTTTAAGGACTTTTTGTTTTCCCTGTTTAACTCCCTTGTTTATAAACCCTATTGTTAAACTGCATTTTGAGTGGCAACTGCTACGCGCAGGTGATATATATGGACCTGTGATTTGTCAGTTGGGGGGCTTTTACCACACTCCCTTTGGACCTGATTTCACTTTCACCTGTGTTGTCAAACATTGATATTGGAGAATTAATAAGCACATTCTATTAATCCCCACAGGGAAAGAACACTTACAAAGGACATGGATTTCTTCAGACATTATCCCAAACATTTTCTCTGCTGACTTTGCTTTGTATTCCTCCACTATCATAAATCCTGGCTATGAAGACAACAAAATAGAAAAAAATGAAGGCATGTTAGAGGATTATTGAGGTTTTAGTGGTGGGCAAGATGGGATAATATACCTTTACATAGGTGTAAACCTATTCCCCTAAAACATATACAGCAATGTAAACCAATACTACCTCAAAGTATTTAAAAAAGAAAAGGAATGAATGAAGATATATAGTACCAGAACTTTAGTTAATTTAAACAATTGGAATTGTATGTGAAATTCATTCAAAACAAACTTCATAATGATTTAGGTGTTGATTCTTTAAGAAGACACAGTAGTTCTTATTGTGTAGTTTGTGAGGTAATTTGTAATGTCAAAACTTACAAAACTGTAACAAGAGACAGACAAATCCACTACTATGGAGAATGTAGTTTAACAGTTCAACATGTGTCTTTCAATAATTAATGGATCCAGCAGGCAGGAAATCTTTAAGAGTGTGGTTGAACTGAATATCATAGACTGGCCCTAAATGACTTTATAAAATTATCAAACAGTTGAATATATGTTTTCGTGGTGTTTGCATTAAATATTTACCAAGATGAAGATCTGGGATTAAAAATAAATGTAAACAACAACAAGTTAAAAGTGAAGTTAAAGCATTTAATGTATTTTGAACTAAGTTAAAACAAAAATACATCACAAAATAAGTAGAATGTTACAAATGTAGTACTTAAAGGGAATAGAAAGCAGAGAAAAACAATATATATGAGAACTAAAAGGTGGTTAAAATCAATGCCCCCAACTTCTAACTTGGGACATTGGAGGAACAATTTCAACCAACATAAAGTAAAAAAAAAATTAATGCTAAAAGCTAGATGAATAAAAATTGGAGCAGAAATCAATGACAGTAAAATAAGAAATCAATAGAGGAAAGCAACAAAATTATAAACTGGATCTTAGGAAAGATCATAAAGTTTATAAACTCTAGCCAGCATTTAACAAGACACAAACTGCTAATATCAAAAATGAAAGGAGGTTATCACAACTGAATCCATGGATACTAAAGAATAGTAAGTGTATTATAAATAGCTCTATGAAAACAAGTTTGTTATCTTAGGAGTAGACCAATTCCTGAAAAATCACAAATGACAAAATTATCCCCAAGAGTTAGATAATATAGATAGTAGTCCTTTACTTAAAGTTGAAGTAACAATAACTTACAAATAAAAATCAGTATGTAGAGATTGGTAGACTTTGCCAGAAACCAAATACTGAAGAAATTACACCAATTCTCAATATTTTCTATAAAATAGACAATAATTACTGTAGTGGCAAAGTCAAATAAAGGCATTGTAGGAAAAAGACTGATGATGAACACAGATATAATATTCTTCAAGCATGTAGCAAATAGAACCCACAAAACATAAGACTTATAATTAGGTCCCATTAAATTTTATTCCAGGTATTCAAAGTTAGTTCAACCTTTAAAAGTTGATTAATGTAATATCTGTTGACTAAAAAATAATTAAATGATTATTATCAATTGATGTAAAATTCTTTAATAACATTTAACACATGATAAAAACTCTTAACTGAGGAATGAATTAGATCTTCCTCAACTTAATAATCTTAAAAGTTTACAGCTAATCAGAAATGGAGTATTTTCCCTAAAATTGGGAACTACAGAAAATATAACCTCCTACTCTATTCAATAAACTGGAATTTTAACTAGTGCAGTAAAAGAAAATATTAAAATATGTGCATTTAGTGTTTTCTAAAGGCTCTGACTCTACTTGAAACTTGTTTTATTTTACTGAATCAAGTTGTATGATATATTCCAATTAGGAGAATTTAAAATCTCTGAAGGACAATTTTACTATTTGCTTAAAAATATAACCCAGTCTTTGTACATGGTGTGAGGGAGTATCTATTTTTTTAAATGTGTGTGCGCACACAAATACTGCTTCAGTTTTACCAGCACATTTACTGAAGAGGCTATCCTTGCTCCAATGCATGTTTTGTGCTCCTTTGTCAATATTAGTTGTCTATATGTTTGACTGTATTTCTGAGTACTCAGTTCTGTTCCATTGGTCTGACTATTCTGTCTTTGTACCAGCTCCATGCTGTTTTAATTATTATAGCTTTGTAGTATAATTTGAAGTCTGGGAATATGACACCTTCATTCTCTCTTCTTTTGGAATATTTTGGATATTAAAGGTCTTGTTATTCCGGATGAATTTCACTAATTTTTCTTGTTATCTCTTTAAGAATTTCTTTGGAATTTTTATAGTAATTGCATTGAATCTGTAGATTGCTTTTGGTAGAATGGTTATTTTTATAATGTTAATCCTTCCAACCCATGAGCAGGGAATGTCTTTCATTTTTTTTATGTCTTCTGCTTCTTTTAAGAATGTTTTGTAATGTTCTTTGAATAGATCTTTAACTTCTTATGTTTATTCCCAGGTATTTAATCTTCAGTAGTGTAATTATAGAGATTTTTTTTTCAATTTCTACTTCTGTCTGATTTTTTGCGTATAGGAAGGCCATTAATTTTTGTGTGTTGATTCTGGATACAGTTACCTTATTGAACCAGTTTATTATTTCAATTAGTTTCTCTGGATTTTTTTGGGTTCTCTACATAAAATGTACTATCATCTGCATAAAATGATAGCTTTATTTCTTCTTTCCCTATTTTTATTCCCTTTATGCCTTTCTCTTGCCAAATTGCCCTAGCTAGAACTTCCAGTACATGTTGAAAATTAGCAGTGAGAATGGGTATCTTTGCCTGTTTCCAGATCTTAATTGAAATTATTTCAGTTTTCCCATTAAGAGTGATGTTTGCTGTGGGTTTATCATAAATGGCTTTTATTATGTTGAGATATGTTCCTTTTAATCCTATTTTCAAGGACTTTCATCATGAATGGATGTTGAATTTTATCAAATGCTCTTTCTGCATCTATTGATATGATTATATGATTTTTGTTTTTCTTCTTGTTAATGTGATGGATTATGTTGATTTTCAGATGTTGAACCTCCCCTGTGCCCCTCAAATGAAACCCACTTGGTCATACAAAAAACTCAAAATGAATAAAAGACTTGGAAATAAGACCTGAAACCATAAAATACATAGAAGAAAATATGGGCAAAACACTCCAAGACCTATACTTCGGAAACCCATTTCAGGACACATCTACAGATGTTTAAAAAAAAAAAGGAAAATGTAAACAGCTTGGACTATATCAAGCTAAAAAGCTTCATACAGCAAAAGAGAATAACCGAAACAAAAAGAGAGCCATCCAAATGGGAAAATTTTTTTGCCCTTCATACAAGTGATAACAGTCTAATAATAAAGATCCACAATGACTCACAAATTAACACAAAGCAAAAAAGCCAATCAAAAAATGGGGCAAAGAGCTAAAAAGACACTTCTCCAAAGAGGATATATAAATGGCCAATTAGCATATGAATAAATGTTCAGCATCACTAATAATCAGGGAAATGCAAATCAAACCACAATAAGATACCAAACCACAATGAGATACCATCTCACACCAGCAAGAATAGCCCATGTTAAAACAAAACAACATAAAACCAGGTAATAACAACAAATGCTGGCGTGGATATGGAGAGAAAAGGAACACTCTCACACTTCTTTTTGGGAATGCAAACTGGTTCAACTACTATAGAAAGCTGTGTGGAGGACCCTTAAACTAATGAAAATTGAATTACTATTTAATTCAGAAATTCACTTCTGGGAATTTACTCAAAAGATACAAAAACACTAATTCAAAAGAACACCTGTACTCAGATATTTATTGCAGCATTATTTACAATAGTCAGGATATGGAAACAACTCAATTGACCCCAAACTGCCTAATGACTGAAAAAGATATGGCATATCTACGTAATGAAATATTTTTCATCAATCAAAGAAGGCAAACTTATGTCATAAGCAGCTACATGGATGGAACTACAGAATCATGTTAGCAGAAATAGGCCAGAAATAAAAGAAATACTGGGTGGTCTCATATGGGGGATGTAGGAAAAACAAACAAATGGTCAAGAAAAATTTAAAACTGTAAACAGAACTTAATCATAGAGCAAGAGAGGCGAGGAGCATAAAATCAGGGGAGGGATGGGCACAAGAGATTTCGATGGTTCACGGGTGATAAGATGGTGGGAGAACAACCTCAGGATAAACAATGATGTGAAATATATAAATATATGTATGTGCATGTGCAATCAATTTAAAAAAAATTTAAAAATCTGTACTATGTAGTTAAGCCTACAATGGTCAGTACTGAACTTGCACATACTTCTTTGTCTTGTGATTAATTCTTAAATAGTGGAGTACAACAACTCTTTATGTAGCATTTACATTGTAATAAACATCACATGTATTATGGAAATGATTTGCAATATAAAAATGTGCACCTAATCACCTTTATCACTACTACTCATCACTTATCAGAATCCATTTTATGAAAACTAGTAAAGCCTGACATAATTGTGACTGATACAAATGTTTTTTAGCATAGTGTTTATCAAATAATCTAATACATTGTAGGCATTCATATTTTGCTAATTTGAGAGTGGATCGAAACGATAGAGATGTAGTGGCAAATAAAAACGTGGAAAAATTACTCTACGGATATCTAAAATAAACTAAAAACCTGTCTGTCTGAATGATTTTGTACAATAGTAGACCTCGGAATATGTATTTGTTGAGAAACTATGGAATACATGCTTCATGGGGCATCCTTAGTGAATGTCAGTCACATTCTAATGTTTTTTTTTTTTATTATGCTTCATTTTTTTACATGCTAAGCTCTCAATCTTCTGCCTAATAATGCAGAATCCCAAATATTTAAAATTGGACAGAAAATATTCTGGTTAAATGAATAATTGAATTTATATGAGTTTTGAATAAATATCAAAACTTGCTCATTCATGTATTTCTAAGTGAGTTGATCTCTAAATTTTATTCAAACACAAAAATTGAACCATATGTAGCATTAAGTAACTTTTAGATTGAAAAAGTAAGATAAATCATTGCTTCATTATCTTTCGGATTGTTCTCAACCTTGGAGATGCTAGACAGGAGGATAGCAGTGAAAGTGAGGGATTAGCTCACTAGATTCTAATTTGACGATTATATCTACCTACTTTATATAATTTTCTCTTTCAAATACAAAATTTTGTTTAAGATGGGACTACATCAAACTGAAAAGCTTCTGCACAGAAAAAGAGTCAACAGAAAAAACAAAAAAGCCCAACCGAATGGGAAAAAAATTTTGTCCTCCACAGAGCGATAAGGGATTAATAATTAAGATTCACAAGGAAGTCACACAACTAAACAAAAACAAAACAAGAAGTCCAATCAAAAAATGGGGAGATGAGCAAAAAAGCACTTCTTCAAAGAGGACATGCAAATGGTCAATAGGCACATGAAAAATTGTTCAACGTCACTAGCAATCAGGGAAATGCAAATCAAAACCACAATGAGATACCACCTGACACCAGTAAGAATGGTCCACATTAAAAAAAAAAAAAAAAAACAGGCAACAGCAAGTGCTGGTGTGGATGTGGAGAGAAACACTCTTATAATGCTGGTAGGAATGTAAACTGGTCCAGCCACTATGCAAAGGAATATGGAGGACCCCTACATTAATGAAAATGAGACTGCCATTTGACCCAGCAATCACTCTTCTTGGAATCTAACCAAAGGAGACCTCAGTACTTATACAAAGAGACACCTGTGCTCGGATGTTTATTACAGCACTGTTTATAATTGCAAGGACATGGAAACAACCCAAATGCCCCAAAACAGACAATTAGATGAAAAATATATGGTATATATACACAATGGAATATTACTCAATTAAAAATGACAAATTTGATGAATGTATGATAACATGAATATACCTAGAAGAAATATTAGCAGAAACAAGTCAGAAAGAAAAAGACAGAAACCAGATGGTTTCACTAATATATGGACAACCAAATGAAAGTACACAATTGGGGGAGAGGGGGGACCAGCTGGAGCATCCAGGGAGGGGAGGTGGTAGGTGACCCCCAGGTATTACAATGATATGAAATATATAATTTATATAAATATATAATAAAAATAAAATAAAGTAAAAATGCAAAAAAAAACCCACAAAATTTTAAGTGATTTCATTTCTATTAATAAATGCACAAATAAGTTATTTTCCTCAATATACCCTGGAAATCATACAATCAAACTAGCTAGAGAAAAAAAGAACCAGGGAGTTCCAGATCTCAGGAACTCCTAATGATTCATTATTACTAAGCAATCTTTACTAAAAGTTTTCCAAGAACTTCATTATAAAAGGTACCATTTAAGATACTCTGGTTTTAGCAAGGAAACTACCTATTAAATATTTCTATTATATAACACCCTCTAAAAATGATCTAGAAGAGGAAAAGTAATTTTAAAGGTGGGTGAAATGCACTTTTTGGCATTTAGCTCTGATACAGACTTGAAGCAACTGAACCTTAAGAACTAGTAAACTCAATTTCTAATTTTGATTAATAGGTTCGAGTTATGACACTAACATCTTAATTTTTAGATAGTTTTAGTTTTAATTTTTTGTTTGTAAAGATGACACTACAAAATAAGTTCATATTATTCTTAAAATTTTAATTTACAAAGTAATGAAGTAAACATTTTTTCTACAGATTGATACGTTTAGTATTTTTATTAAAAATCATAAAATATACAACAGCATGATTTAATACATATGCAGTAAAATAATTTACACAGCCATTAACAAATATACAATATAGTATAATTAATTACAGTCATCACACTCTACATTATGTTTCCTGCCTAAATGAATTTATACTCTGACCAGTATTCAACATTTCCCCATCCCTCTAGCCCTGGAACTACCATTCGACTCTAGCTTCTATCTGATTTCTTTAGATTTCACATATGAGATCATAAAATTTCTGTGATAACTTATTCACTTAACATAACGTTTCTACTGCTTTTTGTAGTGTAAATATCAATATTGAAAACATTTTTATTTTTCTAAATTGTCAAATACAATGATAGATACAATTCAAATAGATATTTAATTTGATCTAATTTTAGTTTGATCTTGATTTATTGTTTGGGTAGGGAAAGAGGACCAATGTAGTAAAACCAATCATGGACTCCATTGATTTGTGTTAGGTAAAAAAATAGCCATTCAGTTACCTAAAACACTGGGAAGAGCTTCAAAAACCTCACAGTAACCAATATCCAATAACCAATGGGTCAAATAAGCAATAACCAAATATATCCAACAACCCGTACAGCTCTTTAGCTGAGAAAATAGCTATTAAGCAATAAAAATCTTCTGTTATAATTAAGGCTTACTCATAAAACTGGTAAAAATCATCACAAAGTGTCAAAGAAGCTTTTGATCATTTGTATATCCATCTATACCAAATACAAAGGGGATACTTCTTGCTGAAAGAACTTTTTTTTTTTTCCTTACAAGTATGTAAGGTTGTTCACTACTGCAGGAAGAAGATAATTCAGAGCAGGGGTAAAATGAGATGATTGTGTAAGATGCCTGTCTGAGTATCTATTTTTATTTTTTAACCACACAGATTCCTGACAACCTTTCAACTCTTCTTCCTCCTTTAACCCAGACCCTTCACAGAGGGTTTTATCATGGTCACATGATGCCTGATTGCTTTTCATTATATATGGAATATTTTTCTTGTAATCACTGAGAGTTCTCAACTGTTCTATGAAGTAGAGGGGGAAAAGTGTGACAAATGAATGCTTTAACTATCTCATTTCAAAGAAAGAATTTGGTAGAACTAGGAAATAGAGAAAAAATTGAAAGTAAAAGCCTGAAAAAAATTTACAAGCAACTCTGATGTATAACATTTTCTTTAAATCAAGGAAAATACTTTATTTTGTTTCCTCTTGATTTAAATCATGTCTTGATCTGTTATTTTCCCTGGCTTTTAATGAAATGGAGAATTCTATAACTCGCCAACACTTGAAAATCTCAGAACTGAGTTTCAGCTAGCAGAAACATTCTAAAATAAGGTAGTTAATAAAAATAAATACTAAAATGTATGCTTGGTTAGATACTAATATTTTTTGGTTAGGGGAAAATAAATGCTTTTCAAAGAATGTCTATTAAAGGGCAAAACATAACCCTATGAGGATCTATTAATAAATAAACATAAAATTTTGATCAAATATAGTACCAGATAAGCTTACAAATAAAATTTCCCATCTTCATCACACTTTTGAAGTGAAATTAGAGAATGGTATGGATTTTTTTTAACAATATTTAGACTTTGGAGAAGAAACATAGTAGAATGATTGTCAATAAGTTGAAACATTTAGGATCAATCAAATTGCTCCTTTACGATTTATTCCTTAAATGACATTAATTTAAAGACTGACTTCTAAAGAAATGTTTAGGAAATATATTGTTTTTATTTTATGATAATTACATTTAACCTGGAACTCTTGTGTCCTAGCAGTTGCCTCATAAATGTGTCAATATATCTGATAGTTGTAGCATTCATTAGGAATATTTTAAATGTGTTGATTTATTGCAGTTTATATTACAATGAAACAATTCTTTCAAAAACGCTTTTATATGCCTATAAAAATCTGAAAGTGCCAGATGAAAAAAGTTAGGATGCTGAATTCAAAGAAACAGTTTTGGCAGAATAACCCCAGTGATACTTTGAGGAATAAAGCACAACTCCTTCCTTCTTAAAAGACTTCCCCATAGATATAAATTTAACTTGACTGTCATTAGTAACATTACATTGAGCCAGTAAGAGCAGTTACAGAATATAAATGAAGACAAAACCGTGGGGGTAAACCCCTGAAGACACAGGGTGATGTGGCTTATGAGTGGAAAATGATGAAGTGGTCTCTGAAGGAAAAACTGCAGTGGTGATATTAAAGATCAATTATCTCCAAGTTTCACCTCAGACAGCTTTTGAAATTACATAAACTTTCTAGATTGATAGAGTCAAATTATATTAGATGACTGCATAGTTTTTGAAATGTAAACCTTTCTCTATTCAAGAAAATATTCTAATTCACAGTACTATGCAAGTATACACAGGAACTGGCATAGTTCTCATATTTCCCAACAATACTTTAACAACTTTGGAGGTTTTCTTATTAAAAATAATGTGATTGATACTTGGAGCACTTCATAAATTTCAAGATTAAAAAGTGGCGTGAAAAATTAAAACTATTTTTGGTGTGCCTTTATTGGGCCTACTTTTCCTTATAAATAAAGGGCCAGAAACATTATAATGGAGCTGATCCAGGTTTCTGAAGAGTAACTTGCTCATAGAAAGAGGCTTTATTAGAAACCAGGAGAGAATAATTGTGTGATGTGAAGGCATAGAGAACTGATGGGATTGCCTAGAAGACATAAGCATCCATCCACGGACTGCGTAGAACTAAACATATCAACAATAAAAGAGCAAGAGGATTATATTTATCTCCTTCCATTGCTTTATTTGCAAATTTGAGAGTGCAGTGTTTGGAAAGGAAGTAAATCCCTCATTTATTGTGAAATTCAAAATGTGAGAAGGTTCATATTTGAATAGCATAGTCATTGATGAATACCTTTCGTTGTCTTTCTCAACATGTTGATTATCATTTCTTCAAAAATAGTTGCCTACTTTGCTGATTACAGAAATCACATCTTTTACTTCAAGTCTGTACTATTTTTTTCTTTGCAGCATATATATGAATAAGTTAATTTTCTTATTGATTGGACTTTTGGGGTAATTGAGAAGCAAAATATTTGTAAATACATCACAAATACCTTCAAAATGAACAATCTAAAATTTATGGGGCAGTAATTTTACAAGTATTTTAGTTTATATTATATCATACTCCATTTATCCTCTTTCTTACTTGATTAATCTTCATATTCTTCTGGGATATCCTTTAGGGTAGATACATTTAGTAGCTATTACCTCTGGATAGGAGTAATTTTCAGAGGATGCTTTTGATACTTGTAATTTGACACTAAGAACTTAGCACTGTTGAAGTAAAGACCCCATGGAACACCAACACATGGGACATGCAATTTCTGGAATGGAATTTCAAAATCTTCCCACCATTTAATCCAAAAAACAGTTCTACATTTTACATCGAACTGCTAGCATATCAACTTTTTTGATGAATGCAATTTAAACAAAGGATGAGAATACATTTATTGTCTAAGTAGAGACATGGAAAAGTCTAGATGCCAGTTAGGGTAGGTCTCGCTATAACAGTACACACTCCAGGGAAATGCTAGTATAATAACTATCATAGGAATGGCAATACATGCAATGCGTACCACCATCACTTTCTACTGCCATTTTGAACTTATTGCTAGCACCACCATTGGTCTCAGCTCTATCAACATAGTGATACTATGTAACTACTATACTCTGATAGTTGACAAACCAGTTGAGACCCACTTGTCTTAAAATACCTTACATGAGTTATGGCTCATTCCTAATTCCACAGAGCACACTCAAGGATGCAGAATCACTGGAACGCTTCACCACCCCTAGATCCCATTTTTGGACTTTAAAAATTTGAATTTTAATCTTTTGGCACTAATTCTGCTTTGACCAGTTTTACTATGCCCTATACATAGTTTCACATAAAGTGGAAAATGTGATGTTGCACTCTTGAAGGAAATAGCTAATATATTGAAAATGATATCAATCTAGAGATTTACAGTACCCTTAAATCTCCAGATTTTTATTGAACAAAATATGACATCTTAAAACAATGTTCTCAACTTAGTCTGAAAGAATTTTAAAATGCTTTGTTATATTTTTTAATATCCTTTGTTCCTCTGGCCAAGTTATAGAAAATTGGAGAACAATCTTTTTTTATAAGTACCTAGAATAAATCTAAGTCATGTAGCTATGACAACTTTAACATTTTTCTCTGTAGACTTTTCCCATTTGAAATAAAATATTTTAAAAATCACAATGTGCTGTGTCAGTTACATGATTTCCCCCATTATATCAGTCAGATAAGCACAGTTCAGAGAAATTTTCCAAAAAAAAAATTTTTTTGGTCATTTCACTGCACTCGTTCTACTTCTTTGTTCCCATAACTTTCTCAGCATTACAATTATCCACTCATCTTCTAAAGAGAAGGCAATGTCTATACAGTGTGTCTATGCAGTCAATACAACTTTAAGACTACCATAAATCTGCAGTAATCACAATAGTATAGCACTGACAAAACAGAATAGTAGTTAAGAAACAGGCTCCATAAATATAAACAAGTGATTTTGACAAAGGAGCAATGGCAATTCAGTAGGACAAAGAGGCTCTTCAGCTGAATATCCACATGCAAAACAATGAATGTAGGTATAGAACTCCTCTTCTCAAAAATTAGGTCCACATGGATCATATAAATGTAAACCACAAAATTATAAAACTAGTGAATAACTTAGGCAAAAACCTAAATTGACCTTGGGTATAGTGATGCCTTTATAGACACGAAGACAACTGGGAAGGAAATATTTAATAAACTGGACTTATTAAAATTAAGCACTTTCTCTGTGAAACAATATCAAGAGAATTAGAAGATAAATGAGAGAATTGAAAATATTTGCAAAAAGCATCTTTATCAGGTGCTTATTGGCAGCTATTTAAACTTACAAAGAATACTTATGTATTCAAAGAACTCAATAGGAAAATGAATGCCAGACAACTAGTTTCCACTCCCTATATGTTCAAGATTTTTAAGACAATTAATAGGAAATAAAGTATTTTGACATTGTCAGAAATAAGGTATGGCAAAGTATGAATGGTTCCAGTATTTTGGAACTACATACATTTTTTTTTAAAGAAAGAATTTGTGTCTTTTACTCTAATTATATAGAAATGAAGAACCTATGGTGCTTTGTATAGATGTATGTGAAATCACATACTCCTTATGCTTAAGGAGTTTGAGCATGAACTGAGAAGTACATTAGACTTTTTTTTTCTATCTAAGTTCACATATATGTGATTATGCATATTTTTTTCCAACCTGGAAGGAGAAAGTCTGATGGAGATATCAAAAAATCATGTAAAAAGAAGAGTTGTCTCCATTGTTATTGTATAATTTTAGAATTAAAAATCAAACTCTTCAATTTGGAGATCACTAATCTGAAACCACAAGTTTATATTACTACAGTGAAATATTTTGACTAATGTTGAGCCGAGAATGATTTTTATGTCCTGAGAAATAAGTCTATATTTTTCTCTTACTACATTTTAGCCTCAAATTTTCCTGATTTAAATGTCTATTAAGGAACTCACAATAAAGAGGTAGAGTTGTTGGTTGAATGAGAAAATAGCCCAATTTTCTCCTGTCTCCAAGAAAACCATCAAAATTCCAAAGATAGACATAGGCTCTAAAGTAATGGTTGGAAAACAATCTTACAAGCAAATGGAATCCCAAAACAGATAATGCAACCATTCATTGAGAAAATCAACTTAAAGCTGAAAAGCAGGTAAAAAGAGATAGGGAAAGACATGCAATCATGTAGTGATTAAGGGTTCAAACTTGTTGATTGAAAAACTTATTCAACTAAATCAATCTTTAGATATTCAAGCACAGATTGTTTTTCTTAGTAAGAATTACCTACTACAAACACCACAATAGTAAAAGTAGTTTATTCTGGCTTTAATATAATTTTTTCAATAAATATATTTTTAAATCTTATTAAATTCTGTTAAATATTTATAAATTGTGATTGAGGGTTTTTCCTGCAGTAATAGTTTATGACTATATTCTCTAGAAACCCATTATTTAATGATTTTGTATGGACTTGTGTTTTTCTTATGTTGTAATTAGGGCATGAACGAGGCCAGCAATTGGTCCAGGTCTTGGCAGTAGACATTACTGCAGTGATCTCAGTGTCCTTCAACTTCTACTGCCAATGAATGATGTAATCAATCTGATGCCATCATTTGGCTCTGTGGCATTCAATATGGTATGCCTCTACTTAACAATCAAAATTGGTTGAGATTGTTTTTGTTATGTCCAATCCTTCAAGTTTAATGATTAGCCGCAAGTGGTAATGGGAAAAAAAAAAACTGAAAAGAGAACGCTTAGATACAAAATAGTGAGCAATCTACTTAGATCGTATTATAATGCTCACATTTCCTAATAATCATTCTTGTATTAAGTGACTATTTGCTGATGACTTGCTCTAATTTCTAAAATACTGCATCATCAACACATTTAGGCACATCTGTGTTTTTAGGGAATGACTAATACTTTGCAAGAATTAAAATGGTAATGACATCTATGATTCATACTGGTTATGCTATACATTACTCCTATAGCCTGACCTCATCCTTGGATTCTTCTCTTTATATGTTGTTCTATCTTTAAATTTAGACAACTTCCTTATGAATCTTTGTCGATAAAATTTCTACAGATTTGTGGCTAGTTATAAAAAGACTTGCCATATGATTTAGTTTTGAGAAAATAACACTTAAAATTTATTCAGTACATTTTTGTCAATACATGTGTTATAGTGACAATCTTAAGATCAAAGACAAAGCAGGGTATTTTATGTTGTTAGATAAAGACTCATCTCAGTGTCAACTCAGCCTACTCAAATTTTGCTTGTGAATATTAAGGTTAGTTAGCCTCTAGTTGAAGAAATCAGTGTCTTTTAATTTAGATCAAAGGGGTGTAAGGAGTGATAATAACTGTTTGAGGACTATGTTCTGGGTAGAAGAATATCTCTACACTTATCTGGCTTTAGAGCACTAAAATCAGTACATAATTCTTCCTGGTGGATGGGTCCTCCATCCTCCTACTTTGACTCACCCAAGAGACATTCCCCAAAGAGATGAGGCATCTCTGGCAAGTTAATGTTTCCCCTTGCCAATTGCCCCCATGTGTTGTATTCAACAGGAATCTGTATTTTGTCTAATTTGTTTTTTCCTAACTTGCTTCTTCCTCTCCTTTAATACACTGTAAACCGTTCCTTCTCACTATGACAAGGTCTTCTAGGGTCCAATATATTCACTGGATATTTCATGATTGCATTCAGTTCAGTTTCTTTGTTCATTTCTCTCATCTGTTCCTCCCATTTCCTGCCTTGGGTCTCAAAAAGAGGCTCTTATTGTTAGAATGTAGACACCTCCCAGAAGACAGTGACATGAGAACACCTTAAAGAACTGCTTAAAGGGGATGAACCAGAGCCTGAGGATCCATCAGGTACTGTGTGGCAGTCGGAATTAGTGTTTGTTAAGTAAGTCTCTCTGGCAATTAGCTTAGAGTACTTTCCTAAGAAGAGCTTTGCCTTTCCCACCTTTACCATTGTAACATTTTTTTTTTCTATTATACTGCCTCCAATTCAAATATATTTGCTTCGTTGGCACTAGAGAGAATGTTTATGTATTTACTACATGTTGTACTTCTTATATCTATAACTATGTGCCTCTCACTGTGATCTCTAACTATCACAGAATGTATGGGTCATAACTATTAGAATTACTAACATTTCCCAAGCAGCTAGCACAATGTCCATATAAAGAAGTTTCTCAGTTAATAGGCTGCTAAATGAATGAACATAGCCATATGGTATCTTTCATCTTTACTACTCTGTATTATCAGCTTTATTCTCATCAACACAAAAGACTGTTTCTCTATACACATGGATATCATTTTGACAAATAGTCATCCACTTACAAAGCCTAATTGTTGACACTACACTTGAGATCATCACTGCATTTCAGAATGTAAACACTGAAGTACCCCATGTTGCTTGGTAGGGTTAAGAGCATTCTTTTTATAATTTTAATTTATTATAACCTTAAAAAGATTTTTCTTTCAGAATTGATTAGTTTTATAACTAATTTTGAGTAAAATACAAAAAGTGAATAAATTTTAAAAGATTTTGTACACCTAGTTTAATAGCACTATAAAAACTCATTCATTTCTAAAATCTACATACTAATGAGCTAAAAAGAAAAATTTATGTAAGTCATCATCACTAACTGTTGCCAAAGTGTTTGATGGTTTAGTAATATTTATATGTAACATTTTAAAATGTTGACAACTCTTTATTCATATATATATATATCTACCAGTTGGTGTTAACCCACATACACATATAGTATGAATATATTATGTGAATATATTATGAATTATATATGTACCATAACAGTTCCTTTCTGCCCTCCGCATTTTTGTTTTCATTACATTATTTTGACATCACAATTATATTAAAAGAAAAATTTTACTTATATTATTGAAAATGCTTCTATAAATATTATATTAATTAAATTTTAACTGCATTAATGATTCTGTCAACCATTTCATTTTAGGTATTTTCATTAGTATCAGTATTCTTGGTTCTAATTGATAAAGCATCTGATGACTAATAAAACCGATATGTACATGTTTATGAAATAATTTTGTGTTATTTTAGTGACATTTTAACAGCTATGCGTTATTTTTTCTACCCTACAACAAAATTTCTATTGAAAAATTAGCAAAATTTAGGAGCAGTGATATACAGGTGGTGACACAGTTCATTTCTTCTATCATTATCCCTCAAAAGAATAATCAATTGGGAACAAACAATTGAAAACATTCTTCAACATGGGAGTGGATTCAAAGCACTGACTACTGTGGACTTCATTAAAAGGGTTATGCGTGTGATCCATATTAGAAAGGACAGCAGTAAGATCCATACAGCTGTGTAATGGGTGATAAGTGAGGAAAGATGTACACAAAAACAATGAGCTAGATGTAAAATTGGGCTTAAAGGAGGGGGGGACAAAAGTCCTCCAACTTACAAGCCACAGGTCTGTATCACCTGCACATAGCAGTTGCCCTCAAATGCAGTTTAACAACAAGGTTTATTAACAAGGGAGTTCAACAGGGAAAATGAAAAGTCCTTAATGTCACAAGTGGCAGTTATCTTACCCAAGTCACCATTCTCAGTCCCAAAGGTCCCAAAAACACAGTCCAAGATGGTGACCCTTGCCCCTCCAAACCTCAGATGTTGGCACTCTGCAAAGTCCAGTCTTTCTCTGGCGTCTTCTCTTTTCTTATTTTCTCTCCAGTGTTCCATGCTGCTCCACTTCTCCAAGATTCTTCAAACTTCTTCCACAATTGCTGATGCACAAATCAGCTTTCCAAATCCCTGGCCATCTCCAGGTACCAGCTTTCCATATCCCCTTGTTGTAGTGACACACTCTCCACACCAGCCACTCTTCTGCTGGATACCACGGCTCCTTGTCACCTTCAGCTCACCCTTCCAGGGGGCTTTTGCCCAGCCTGGTCACTTGGGCTACTCTTTACACATCTGCCATTCTCTTCTCTCCTTTCCCAAAAGTTCTCTCTCTCCCAAAAGTTTTCTGTTCCATGCCTTTTTATCTCTCTGCTTCTGGTCCAACGTCCTGTTCCAACTGCTACTTCTTGCAGTTTAGCTGCCACATCCAAAAGGGTGGGGAGGCTAAAGACCTCATAGACAAGATCAAGAGTGCTTTACAAAGCTAAGGAAGTAAAAATCTAATGAACAAACAAATCAGAGGTCTTGCCAATAGAAACCTAGATATGATTCACATAGAAGGGAAAAATGTGATATAAGAAATGGAGAAGTGATACTAGAGCTATCTTCCATTAAGAAAAGCAACATAAGGATCATAGGTATCCTCAAAAGTGAAGGCAGAACTATGTAAAGGTAATAGCAGAAAAGGCACCTACCAAAGAAAACCACTTTTACTGACCATCACATTAGAAATTAATGCATAATTTTGAGGGATATGGGAGGACACAAACATTCAGTCTATAGTAGATCCCAGTGGAATAGAAAATATGAATGTTCACAGGAATTATATCCTCACTTAGCTATTTGATTTTCATGCAGACTCATTTTCAGGGATTATAATTATGGTTCAGGGTTTTACAGAGTGTTCAAATATTCATACTTTGAGACCAACCAAACATCCTTCTTCCTTTAACCCTAACAGTTTAGAATTTGAGAAGTATTTCCAATAACATCCTCAGAATACAAAGCATCCTAATCTGCATCAAATTCTTTCACTAGAATTCTCACCTTACAGTTCTCAGTATAGTTAGAACACTTTATGGCTCTGATTCCACTCTATCAAAAAAGTATATCACAACAGAAACCTTGAAATGAAGGTCATAAGATAAAATGTTACTTCTGTTCTGCTATTTTCTTATTCACCTATCTCACCTACTAGATATATTCATTCAAGTACACCTTTAGCCATTCTCCTATTTCTACTTATTTTCTAAGTTAAATAGTGTATTGATCTTAAAAACGTGCTCATAATATAAAAGAAGCATACCTTTTGTTGATGCAAGTCCAAATGGGGATATTTTTCCCTTTGCCAAGAATACCTTCTGCTTCTGGCATAAAATATGACTTTACTTTAAACAAATTAGTTCTTGTTTGACATGAGTGAAACAAATGCTCATCATAAATCAAATAAATGTGGGGAAAAAAACATACTTCAGCTGAACTATAATAATTTCTGGAGCCAAATCTAAGGTGCCAGAACCACTGGAGTTTTCCAACATTCAAGGTGAATCACCTAGAAGATGAGAGTGCTAAGCCCTAGCAAGAAGTAAACCATCAAATTGGAACTGTTAAGAGGCAAGACAGCTAAAGGAAATTCCAGTAGACAAATTTAACAAATATATATTTGCTAACATAGTATCAAGAGTAGGTCATGTTATAATTGAGTCTAAATTAAATGTAAAATGAACAAAAGTAGTCACTAGAAAAAGAGTGAGACAAGTGTTGTTTTATATGTCAGAGAAAGGTAATTTTAAAGAGATGGAAGTTTTATTTAGTGCTATGATGCAAATGAAGATGAGCAAAAGTATCTATTAGATTGGACAAAGGTAAAATTTGACTTGTGAGCTCCAAAAGATATTTACTGTTTGATAAGTCACACACCCTCTCAGTTTTGGTACTTTAGAGAAACCAGATACTTGGAAGATAACTTTGCATTCTGCCTCCACCTGTTAACCATATGATTTTGGATAAGTTTATAACCTCTCTTAGCTTCCATTTTTTTATATTTAAAGGAATGATAATACAAGTCCTAACTGCAACACATGTGAATATTAAATTAGACAATACATGCAATGTCAGGAAAAAGAGGAAAACCAACAGGTACTAAATACGTTAACTACAAACAAATATCAAAAGAATGACAGGTAAAATAATCTGTTTAAGCAGACTGCAAGGAAGGAAGAATTGTGAAAATTTAGCAAGATATACATTTTCCATTAATATATGTTTATTTCTCCTTATGGATATTATACCTTCTATTAAAATCTAAAAAATTTTTGGCATAATTATGTAACAATCCTAAATTTATTTCTTTGAAAATTATCAAACCTGAAAAAAGTTAATGAAGAGACTAGGTACTGAATAATAATTGATTAAAACCCAAAATAAATTATCTGCCCTTTCTTGAGAAATAGTTGACAAATACCAAGCAAATTCATTGATAATTCCTTTTTTTAGATAATTTATTTTAGATGATTGTCTTCTATGCCCTGATTCAAGTATTCCCTGATCCAAGTATTCTGAATTGACACCTCACCCATTGTTTTTACAGTGGGAAAAAAAAAAAGACAAATTTTATGTAATAATCTAATAAAAATGCTTCCCTATAAAATATACATGTCCGTTCCCTACACAAACAAGTAAATTCTATTAGTTATATGTTAAAAAGTAATTTTCAAACTATTGGAGAGGAGCTAGGCTTACAATTAGTGTGAGTTCTCCAAATTATGGCTATTAAGTGACCCCTTTCAAGAAGATAGTAAAAACTATTACTTATGCTTGACATTAAGGAACTCAGTACTGTTCTTTGCTTCCTTTTCAATTTAGAACACAAGGTTTAAGGTATGACAATTTGTGGTTCAAGTAGTGATTTTAAGGACCCAGTTTGGCTGTTTTATTGGCTTTTCTCTTTTCCATACTAGCTTTATTTCAGACAGAAATCATTGGGTAGGTGCAATGTAACTACCTCTCAACCTTGTCCTTATATTTTCAGATTCAAGGGAAAAGCTTAACTTCATTTTAATTGGGTATGACTGCTCTAAGTAATCAGCCTAAATCAATCACTGCAGACTGTGAAAGTACATTACTCTAATCACCTAGGCTTGGGTCATTTCAAGTCACACCCCTGGAAGGCAATAGGTCACCTATTCAAATTACGAATTGAACTTAAGAATGACACAACAAGCATGGCTCTCTAAGTCATGATTATTGGAAGCTGAATGAATTCTAGTCAGTCAAATAAACACCTTGTAAATACCTTGCACATACTATTTGAGATTGCACAAATACTTCTGCTTCTTTTTTCATAGACATCTATTAAATAGTTTTTTCATGTGACAATTGGATTTGTGTGTTATCTGGTTCTCTGAACATAAGTATTAGTACTATAATAAAAGCACCAAAAAAGTTACAATTTATCAAGTAACTTTACCAGCTAATAGTTTGACTACTGCATTTATTACCTCATGTAATCACATAAGTTATAAATAATTCTTATGATAAGACTAAAGTTTAGAGATGCTAAAAATTATGTCTGGAGTGTGATTTAATTAAAGATTTACATTTTGTACCTAAGCAGGATTGATTATATTCTAGGTTTCTAGCATTCCCATACATAATGAACTTAAAGGTATACACATTTGAAGAAATCAAACTTCTGAAATATCAAAAACAGACTTACAGTATCTGGACAGATCTTAGTAGTATAAGAGCTAATGCAGACCTCAAAATTATATATATATATATTTTACTTTTTCATTTCCTACTTTTCCCAGAATACATATTTTTCTTCCTTCTCAAACAGAAACAAAACAGATAAGATTTTTAAACACTATGAAATTTCTAACAGAATTTATATTTAGCCAAATATAAATTGACTTTCTTTTAAAAGAAAGTCAATATGCAAATGTTTGCTTCTCCAAACTTTTTCTAACAATGGAGACACATTTCCCTTTCTTAAGCATCTGAGGTTCTTGATTCATGAATTACTCACAGTATACTGATTTTCAGACTGTAAATGGCCCAATTCATGTAATTATGCTTGCTTGCATAGAAAATAACATTTTCAACATTCTAGGGTTTACACCGTAGGAAGAATTTTACATGGAGTTGTTACGAAAATATCCAGTATCAATGCCATATTTAATTATATCTTCTAACTCAAACTTTAATGCCAATCTATATATGATATACTAAAATAATGTTTAGAAATCCTTTATTCTCTTTGCAATTTCTAGAGTAAAAACTCCTTACTATTTCTGGAATTATTCAGGGAAATGCACAAATTTTCACCTTTGATCATTATATTTTTCTAATACCTCTTGTGCCAATATCTACTACAACTTCTGGTGGTCAACAATGATACCACAGCCCTCCCCAGTGATACACTTAGTCCTTATACACAAACTATCCTTAACAGCATTATGTTGACCTCTGTAGATCTCATCCACTTTGACAAATAAGAGCTTTGCTATGGACAAACCTTAACAGTAACTCCATAGAAATAGATGTTCATAAAGGATGAATATGCAATTGAGACTGATCGATATCATCAGGAAATATTTCATGCAGATTGGTTTAACTTCTCTTACCACAATTCATATTTATTATACAAATTTCTGCCCTAAAACAAAATGTTCCATTTACTGATGATACATATTTCCTCAGTTTTAGTTTTGGATCTCATCTCAAATTTTCTCTCCTTTCCTTATCTTTAACTGTTGATCAAAGTATCACTTATGGAAATCATGTAATCTTCACATACTCTCAGCTATTAGTGTGATAATCTGATTAATCAGAGGTCAATGAACAACAGAGGATTAACGGCAATAAGAACTATCTCTGTAACTAGGAAAATAAGTATAGCAAGTCCTAAGATTAAGTTCTTAGACACCAACTTTTAAGTAAAACAACGTATAGTAAAGCAGGCCCTTGGAGTAGCTCTCAAATAACATTGCTTTATTCAAAACTGGAAATGTTGTTCTTAAAGATATAATTATTTGAGGACCTGCTGCACATCCTAATCAGTTCAGGAATTTCTAGTCTAAAACTGAAGGAAAGATAAGTCAATATGCAACAGAAAACATACAATCTTTCCTGCATTTTAAGAGACAGTCATATTGGTGAGTTTGAATAAAAACTAAAAGAAGTGTGGTCATAATCTTGAGGAAACAGAATTTAGGGTGAAAGTTACATGTATTAGGTGGTCATTTAAAAATATATTAAATTTCATCTGTATAGTTAGGAGAAAAGTTTTACTCCGTCTTAGTATGTGTGCATGAATGTATGTGACTGGTCATGAATGAGGTTTCCCTGAAGAGATATCTAAGATGAAAAATGAGGGATGAAAAAACATTAGTTACATAAAGAGAAGCTTGGCTATTTTGGGATATGAGGCAGTAATAAATATGATATTTTAGTATATGTAAAAAACTAGTGTTGACTCCATGATGCTGGTAAACTTACAGAGAACAATTTATATTCATATCATGTCTCTTTAGCATAGAGAAGAAATTCATTGTTAGTATGAAACTATGTGGAAAAAAAAAGGTTATAATTGAAGGTATGCCTGATCATGGTATCTCCCCTGCCAGGTAAGTATGTTTTCACTAGTATATGGGATATAGTGGAAAAAAATAAACAAAAGCCTTGAGGAAAGTCAAAACAAGCTAAGCACCAAAATGAAGCACACAACTATGAGCAGGAGAGAAAGAGGGGGAAGGGAGGGGGGGGCAAATCCTTGAGATTACAATGTTGTGAAATTTATATATAAATTAAAAAATAAATAAATTAAATTAAACAAAAAATATAATAAGATCTATTTTTTAAATGATTTTCTTGGATGCCATATAGGATGCCATGAAATGATCCATTTACTGGATCAAAAATAATATGAAATATAGGGTTAGGTATGAAGATACTGGGGAGTGAAGGATTTGAGGATTACTTCTGAGGTAAAAATCAATGGTGCTTGCTAATATGGTGGATACAGATGTGAGACAAAGATAATATCAAAGATAACACTGACTTCCTTCATCTCAGTTTCATTAAAAGTGATGGAATTCACTGAGAAATCTAGAAGAGAATCAATATTTTACTTTTTATAATATGAAAAAGGTTAAAATCATTTGTTTAGTACTGAAAAGGCAGAGTTTAAGGAATCTTAAAATCAGCTTTAAGCTGTCTATTTTCTCTTTTGTGCCTTTTTTGGTATTTTTAAATTTTTTTATTGTTTACACATTTATTTATATTTCTAAAGACAAACTTAAATTAGCAATTAGGTATACAGGCCCAGAGCAAAGAGATAGAATTTGGGGATAGGTAGGGCCAGATGAAATAATAGGCATATCGTATTCCTTAGACACCTTTTTTTTTCTGCTCTACTATCTTTTAGATCTTTTTACTTTAGCTATATTTGATACAAAGAAACAAAGATGGTTAAAATTTGTAGGAAACAGGACATCTATAATATTAGGTTAAGATTCTGTTACTCAAATAGGTAGGTGACAGACTTGGAGTATTTGGAGATTTATGGAATTTGCATATGATTTTTTATTTAAAGCATCTGTAACCATGCCAAATGTAAAAAAAAAAAAAGGAGCTATGTGAGACTAAATTTCTGAGATCATTGAACGCTAGACTGAAAATAACAGCAGAGATTATATTGTAGCTTTAGTAGCAGCACCAACATGAAATATGCTAAGTATTTTTCCTCTTAATTGTTATCCAACCCCTCACAGAGGTTTATCCTTTAAAGAAAGGAGGGAGATTTCTATAAGCAATGTCAAAACTAGAATCCCCTAGTATAGTCCTTAACTCACAGAGGGAAAGACCAGCAAAAATAATGGCAAGAACCCTATTTTTTCTTATTAGGCAACCTTGGTGTTCGGATTTACCTGATTGGAGTCAAGGGACTTGAAGACCAGCCTGTCAAAAATGCTATATTTCATGGCAAACTCAATAATCTAATGGCTGTATTTTTGTAGTTATTTCATTGATTTCTAAGGAAAATTGTGCAAGTAAGATGTTACCTATTTTCTTGTGCTGTGGAAACTAGGCAAGGACTCTAGTACAGGAATAAGGTCCCAAATTCCCCAGTCCCCTGCTTTGCCTTGCAAGCATGCCTTCCTTAGTCACGACATTATAAATATACACTGTTATAAATACACTGTTATAAAAGTGGATTTAGATTTTTTTTTGTGGTTCTTTTAAAATTCCATCAAGAAATTAGCAGGATAGAAAATATTAGTGGGAAAAAGGAAGAGCTATAATTTATCATTTATCTCACAGTGCTCCCACTCTTAGGATCTTCATTCTATAATGTAGATATCCCTAAAAAAGCAACATATTATTCTCCATTTTTTGCCCTTAAAACAAAATTCCACTCAGTGCATGGAACAAATCTGAATTGTTTCTGCATCTTATTCAATGACTTCATCTTTGCTTTTGTTGACCTTCTTAACTTCTCAGGGTTTTCCATTATCCCAGTTCAGTCATATACTATCATTAACATATCTATGACCAGATGCAATGTAACCAACCATTTCACTTTCCTAAATACAAAAAGTAACATCATATCTTGTTCCTATGGTTCTGCCTCCTACCAGGTCTTAATCATTTGCTTTTGAGATCAGCCATTACCTAGGTTTATACTTTACAGAAATAGCAGGTATATTTTCTACTCAAGGTATGTCATTCACTAATCTATTAATTTTCCATATTTGTTTAAAAGGGAACTTTCGCCAGGCTTCTCCATTATCCAAAAGTCTCAGTCAGAAAAATATCATAAGATGTTAAACAACAAGAAACAATTTTGAGCCACAGAACATGTTTTTAGAATTTGGGTTCTTTTTGAAATTGATTTCACTGAAATTTTTGAAAGTGATATTTCACAATAACTGTTCCTAAATAAAACAGAATTTAAAGACATCCAAATTTCTATAGAAGTTTGAAGGAAAAGATGAAAAATGTGGGAAGTAATTAAATCATAGATGTTAACTGACATAATCCACATCCTGCTTTTCATATGTATCTATGTCCATTCAAGAGATCTGTGAGTGATCAAGAGTGAAATCATATGGCATTTATCTTCTTCATTCTAATTATTTTACTCAACACACACCTGTCAGGGTTCATGTTGTCACAAACAAGTTTCTACATTCATAATTAAGCATTCCATTTTAAGTATTTCACACCTATGTGAAAGAAACCAACTAAGATAAATCCTTATTCTAAAAATAGAAACATGATTGTCAAAGGGTCAGAGGTACAAAAGTGGATCAAGGGTGTCAGTTGTATGGTATTAGGAGAAAATTAGGTTTTTGATCATAATACCTAGTATATACAGATGTCAAAATATAAAGCTTTACATAAAAAACTTAACATAAATTATGAGAACAAATGGTGGTCACCAGTGGGGAAGGGACTGAGGTGGGCAAGTTGGGTAAAGGTAGTAAATGTGTAGTTGTAAATAGAAACTAGACTTTTAGTAGGGTTGATAATGTTGCAATACAAATAAAATTAAAAGGTTGTAACCAGAAACCTATGCAATGTTATAAACCTATGTAACATTAATTTAAGAATTTAAAAAAATAGACCAAACCATTTATCTTTCCCTGAACTTCTAGGGAATTTTGCTTTTTTATCTTCTTTCACTTCTGATGTATTTCTTTAAATTTGCCTCTTTCAACTTTAAATTACAACAGAGAAATGAATGACCTAAAATACAAAAGAACTCTTACTATTTTATGGCTTTGAAAGTAATCTAGGAAAACAAACAAATAAAAAACAAAAAAAACTTGAAATACGGTTGCCTTCTCCAAGGCTGAATTCTGCTCACCTAGAGAAAGTATACAAACAACTCATTTTATGAGCAATGAATTTCATTAAACAGAACTTTACAAGCTAGTGGTAAATAGATAGACAACTGTGAGCTATACCAGAATGACAACTGTCACTAGATAAAGAGACTCTGTGAATCACACCAGAATGACAACTATCACTATAAAAGAGACAGCTGTGAGCCACACCAGAATGCTGGAGGAGTGAAAGTATCATTGTGAACTGGAGACAGAGCAAACGGCACTTCAGGAGAGCAATGGGAGGGCTGTCCCTAGTTCCCTTTGATCTACGAAGTAGTCATTCATTTTATGGGCCTTTCTATAGCTGAGTATCACCAGATAACTTCTCATTCATACCAGTGACCAATGGTACAACCTATGAAACCATGAAAGGTGCTCCTTCCTCCATTGATGTCTCTGTTTCTTCTACTGTGAAAAGACATTAAATGTGTACTGCCTCGAGGTGTTCATCCTACTCAATGTGATAAAGCAGTAAATGAAGTGATTTTGGCATAGAAAGGAGTAAGCTGATAGTGGCAAATCATGTTAGCATGTATCTAAATTTTTCTTTTATTAGTATATATGTATACATTGTATGTATGTATGTATATATATATACACACACACACATACATTGCATTCCCCAAGGGTTCTCCCTCCATATATCACCTGTGAATCTTCATCTTGATCTTGTTTTCCCTTCTGATTTCTCCCTCCCCCCTTGAATCTATAATTTTTTCTACAGAAAATTTGTTTTATAGCATTCATATTTATATCTAGCATTCATATTTAACCTCCTCCCTGTTTCAATCATGTTTTACACACATTATAAAGTTCAGTAAAAATGTGAGTGAATAACAAAATAAGTTCTGTGATAACCAGACTTGAAAGTGAACTCAGATTTGACCACATGCTAAATCTATAATATTTAAAGTGTAAATTTCCCCTCTATATAGTGAGCTGATAATGGTGATTTCATCTTAAAATTCCTGTGGGACTCCAGCATTTAGTGCAGCATCTGACACACAGTAAGATTCCTAATAAATGAGGAGCTAATACTATGACGCTCAAAGTACCCTACATTATGAGGCCTCAGTGAGTAACTTCAAGCATGAGTCGCATGCTCTTTACACTTAATGTGTTGTCATCTATCAAATGGGGATCATTAAACTTTCATCATAATGAAGCAGAGAATTTTACAGGCTTTTATTCCATTTTAACTACAAAACTATTATCATTTGAATAAATTCCCATAGGTCTTTGGTTTTCAATGAAATTCCATTTCCTACATTTTTAAACATAGAAAGTGCAATGTTGTAAAATATAGTCTTACTTCTGATGAGAAATAAGTACTGTATGATTTGGATTATTTCCAATTGCCTTTGAGATGCTATCAAACATCTATAGAAATGAACGCATGAATTTCAGAAATACAAGCATTTTAATACAAAACACATGAATAATAGCAGGCTATAAAATTCTATTGGAAATAGCAAACTGTAGAAATCTTATCAATCATTAATTCCCATTTTATTGTGAATGATTAGATACATTTTGGTGAAGTTGTTAGGAAATTCTATGACATAAGGAGCTTTCTAAAGGAAAGAAAAAAGTTAAGAGGGAAAAAAGAGCAATTCTATGCATTCCGGTACATTCTTCATGGGTGGGGACAACAGAAAGAAAATAAACAGGTAATGATATCAGTAAAGAAAGAGAAAGGCTAATTTTTAATTTCTCCAGTATTAGAAGTCCGTACACTTTTAAAAAGAAACCTCGATTAAGTGGAAATTTTATAGGTCAAGAAAGAATTTTTACATTATATTCTCTTAATTCCTTTTATCTAATATTTAGTTTCTAAAATTTAGAATCACCACCACTAGATAGGGCTGCTTTCCTTATGTCCTTGCTAATACCACCAAATTATTACACAAAAACATAGAATGACTTTTCATTTGTTGGGACTCCATTATTTTTGATACACTTTTTATAGCAGAATAAACTTAAAGAAAATTTGCAAAGATATTACAGTGCTTGTATATTCTATCCCTGATTGTGTGTGACATTTCCTTGGAGCATTAGGTGAATATGTCACTTTAGTCTTGAGTAATATAGCACTCTGCTTAGAATGACCTTTAAAGGTAATAACCAATCTAGCATTTTGTTGGTTTCTCTGTGGTATTTGATCTTTGTGAAAGGAAGCCATAAAAGAGAGTGAATAGGGCCTTTTCAAGATCCAGTCAGCTTAATAGGTCTTATTCATAGCAAAGGTTATGTTAGTGGGCTGCAGAATAAAACACAGCTCCTCTTTCCATGTTCTTCCTTAAGTCTCAATCCCTCCCCTTCTAAAGATGCCCTTTCTCTGCCCAGTAGCCTTGTTCCTGGAATCAGAAGTATCAGAACTACCATGATACTATACTCCCCTATTGAGTCCAGAGAGATAACTTAAATATCATCCCAATGAACTGTTTGAGGAAAGATGGAAAATAAGGATCATGGGTAATATATAAGTACTGAAAGTTTTTCTGTAGTATAGCGTCATGCCTGGAATATTCCATCTGACTACTACTAAGTCTGTTTTTCACTGAAATGCCACATTAATGTGACTTCAGTGGGGATGAGATTAGCAGCTGCTTAAAATACTGTGGGTGATGGCTGTGGTAAATTTTGAAAAAGGCAGCCAAAGCTCTTAGTGTTTCTGCACTTTTGACCTATCTTGAGTACCTCAGAAATGAAATTACTTGATGCTTCAGATTGCTCTTCCAAGCCTTTAGAGCCCTACGGGAAACAGATGGTGGTGAAGGATGTTTAGGTGATTATTTGCAACCTGAGGGAGTATGAGTGGCTGCCTAAGAAAAGTCTCAGAGCTCGTTTCTTCCTGAAGTCAGACTCCAATCTCTCTGCACTTAATAATGGGATGCCAACCACCTCTTAGATGGGCACTTGAGTCAGCAAAAGTGGAGAACTGTTCTGATTCACCACTTAATTCTTGTACTGTTAAGTCCCTGAACAGGCAGTTGATGCAGGTGGCTTGGAGTACTCAGAAGATTCTATATTACCCTAGGCTAGCAAGTACCTGTCAATTCCATCCTGTGATTTAGAGATTAGCAAGTCCCTTTAAAAAAAAAATGAACAAATTTCTTGGATATTTTGGATCACTGGACAACAAACTTCAGCATAAATGAATTGCAAAGATATAACTTAATTTACATATACTATTGTGGAATTATTTAAGTAATGTTAATTTCAATGATCAGTTCACTGCATGTCTCTCACAGTAAAAACAGCTTGAATGATATGCTTGAACAATGAAATTATAAACTAAGTATTTTTAAATGTTTAAGTTTCCTAACTGCATACCTTGTGCCCAATTCTTGTCTACTCACCTGAAGGAAGCGATCGTCTCCTGGGGGAATCAACTACCAATTACTACATTACAGATATGCATTTCTGAGAGATTACCTGAGAGATTCTCCAGGATCACTTGAACATGGATTCATGTAGTGCCTTTGCAAAACCTGCACTTCTTCAAAAAACAACCTGCTGCACCACTTTAGATATAACACAACACAGGAACAAGGAAGCAAATAGTCAAGCTAAATCTTATGAGAATAACCTGAGGTACCCAAGGGCTAGACTGAATGGCTCTGGTTTTCTGAGGAACAGGAAATAAAATGAAAGGGAGGACTGTTCATGTAAGAAGGATACTATGGGTGTTTGCTGGGATATGAAATCAGCAAAGTGGGAGTTACACCTGAGTGCTGCCCATTTACTTCTAGCTCATACGTATGACAAATTCTGGAAACCTTTTCTTGTGCTCCATCTGTGGAATTCAAAGAAGTCACAAAATATACAAATAAACATACAAATACGATATCTAAATTTTAAAAGGCATTAGTATAATTTTCAGAAACAATCCACAGAAGACAACCTAGAGTCCTAAGAGTTTTACTGTAAGAAAATAGTTTGTAAAAGGACCAACCCTGTAGCATGAAAAAAATTGTAGGAATGCATGTTGCAGTTTAAAAAACAAAGTTAACAACTAAAATATCCCATAATAAGGCAAAGGAACTTAGAGAATAAAGACTCATAAAAGGGGAATTATTTGCCCACAATAGAGAAAATTCTAGTATGTTATGGGAAGATCTAACCCTAGTCTCAATAGTTGCTATGGCAACAAATTTTCTAGACACCAAACTGAAAAAAAAGAATCAATAACTGCTTACACTTATACTTCCCCACCCACCAGCATCCTCCCCCTTCCCCACATACACACAAAAATACAACACTGTGGTGCCTTCAAGGAGAAAGTGGCACAACTTAAGAACAGTGGCAATAATTTTTCTTTTTCTTTATTTTCAGTAAAACATGTTTGGTCTGCCTCAGACTGTGCATTATAATGGAGAAAATAAAACATTCTGCCTATGTGTATGTGTACTAGATGTTAAGTACCCCATACCTGGCCCATAATTTTAAAAGTAGAGGCATACACAGGAAAATCAGTCATTGTTGAGTTAAAAAAAAATCATTATGGTCTCATTTATGTGTGGGATATATGGAAGCATAAACAGTCATAAACAGCATAAACCAACCCAATAATGAACTCAACATCTAACTGCAAAACTGAGGCAGCTACACATAGGGTGGGGAGAGAAAGGAGGGTTGGCAGTAGGAGTAGAGAGGAAAGAGACCCAGTGGGAACATGGTAGAGGATTGTTGAAACACTGGTGGTAGGCAGGGCATAGAAGTATACAGTTTTAGGAGTTTGAACCTATAACCCCTGGAGCAGATACTTTACCTCAGCCAATATAACTTAGGGGGAAAACAAGATTTTTTGTTATATGACTAGTATCAAAATCAGAACTGAAACCAAAGTACCCACTTCAATGTTTATTCAAATAATCACCAAACACACATTAGAGAAATAGCAGTAAACAGGGACAAAATGGTTTTCACTAGCACACAATCTCTCAAAGCCGCTAGTAACTCAAGATGTAACCCAAGAATAAAATAAATGATAGTGGATATGAGTAATAGGTTCTATTGCTAGGATATAAAACCTGCAAAGTGAGAGTTTTTGTTCATTTGTTTGTTTGTTTTGAGACTAGGTCTTGCTATTTTTTTTGCCTGTGGAACTGCAGGCTCTCATTGCCCAGGGTACCACAAACTCAAGCAATCCCCAGCCTCAGCTTCCCAGGTAGCTGGGATGACAGGCGCGAGCCACCACACCCAGCTATTTTTTTGGAACTAGGTCTCGCTACGGGGCCCCAGGCGGGACTCGAACCGCGATCCCTAGCCCCGGCCGCTTCATGGGCTGAAGCTTACAAGCACGAGCCACCGTGCCCGGCAAAGTGAGAGTTACATATGTGAGTGCTGCCCATTTAGCCCATTTGCCCATTTAGGACAGATTATGAAAATTCTTCCCTTGTGCTCCATCTATGTAATTCATAGAATTCAACTCATAAAACATACAGATAAACACAGAAGACAATAAATGAAAAAAGCATAATAAAATTTTTAAAAACCAGTAGCTACTTTTTGAAAAGTAGCATTGTTTTCAAAAATAATCCAAAGACAACTTACAACTCTAAGAGATGTGTTTAAGAAAATAATTTTAAAAGACAAAGCCTCTAGCATGAAGATATTGTAGGAATGAAAGTTATAGCTTAAGAAATGAATGTTACTAAAGTATCTCATAATAAGACAAACTGGGGAGAATAACAGACTCATGAATTGAGAATTTTATGTGCATGCTAATAGGTTCTATGGGTAATCTTATATTGCTCATATAAGTTATGAGTAATAGGTTCTACTAACTTTATGGCAAAAAAACAAGCAAACCAACAAACAACAACAACAACAAAAATCCACAAACTTGTTCCTTACAGTTCTGTAGATAAGAGGTCTCCTAGCATCTCAACGAGACAAATATCAGAAGTTGTCAGGGCTCCATTTCTTCTGGAAATTTTAGGGCAAAATCCTTTTTTCCTGCCTTTTCCATTTCCTAGAGACTGTCCATATTATTGACTTGTTTTGCAAGTCAGCAATGTCAGATCTAATCCTTCTCACTATCCCAGCAAACACTGTGTCTTTCTTCTACTTTAATAGAATTTCATAATTACATTGGGTCCACCTGGATACACCAAGCTAATCACCTTACCCAGGGTTAGTTGACTTGCCATCTTATTAGCTTTTGCAATGAAACCTATTGTACTCACATGTTGCAGGAATTAGGACATGAACTCATTGGGGAGTTGTTCGTGTGTCTACCAAACAGGTGGAACAATAATTACCTTTGAGTCAGTAACTCAAAGGAATTAAAGTTGGGGATACATTAAGCCCTCACTTTGCTTTATTTATAAGTTTTTGGAAACAGCAACTTTAAACAAAACAATGTATAATAAAAGCAAGTCCTTGAACACTGTCCTTAGTTGAAAATCTGCTGCAATTGACTTTTTTCTCATAATAATATAACAAAATCATGTTGTACAAAATAGTATTATTCGAGGGTCTACTAGAGAATGACAACCTAGAAAATAGTACTGATCCAAGAATGATGTTGGCACATTCAGAAAAGTGATAGCAAGACAATAAAAACGAAGCAATCTATAGCTATGAGAGTAGGGGAAAATGAGGATGAGCACTTGGCAGGGATCACATCCTACAGATTGTTTAATAGCCTGCTATTTATTTAAATTCAATGGGAAAACCAAAAATAAATTTAAACATGTGGTGAATATATATTTATTTTAAACAGACCATTTTGGTTTCAACTGAAAGAACGGATTAAAAGCCAGAAAGGGGTTACTGCAGATCCTGAAGCTAGGCAAATGATAGTCTGGTTTAGATTGATGTAGGGTAAGTGAGTTAGTCAGGTTTTTTCCTCCATTAGCTTTTATAACTGGCACCTGGGTTATTGCATCGTCCCCATAGATTGTGCAGCACAGTGGGTATGTGCAGGTGTAGGTGTGCACACATGGTCCTAGGAGCAAGAGGATAGAGGAGTGCAGAGAGCATGCACATGAGCACACAAAAAGTAAACATGAACATGTTAAAGAGAAAATGAGAGAATGCCAGGGAGAGAGAGCTCAGAGAAAGAGGATGAAGGTTCTAAGTTGGGGGGTGGGGAGGAGTAGGGACCTCACCTGCCTCCCTGTACTGGCCCTGCCCTAACCCTGCTCCTGCCCTACCCTCACCCTACCCCTACCCTGCCCCTGTCCTGGCCTACCTGGTGTGTCTGTGTAAATACTAGAACCAATGAAGAACCTATACACAGATAGGAAAACCTGATGCCTGCTTCCCCTGCAACTGGCAATAGGAACAGTTGCAGTTAAATTGGGGTCAATAGAAATAAAGAAAACTGGTTGGATTTGAAATAGTTATGATCAAGAAGAAATAAGGACTGATTTTTGAACAAGTGTGGCCAAGGGAGACTAATTAGCTTAATTTTAAATGACTTATGAATAATTACTTTAATTTGAGAACTACCAGTGAAAATCCTCAAACAGTGATTCAGTAAATAGCTTGAGAATGAAAATAACTTCCAAAAATGAATATAAATCTAGAGTTTTCTAATTATATAATATTAAGAGAAACCAAGGATTACATGATAGCACCTCAAGCAGTAGTTCTCCACTGGAGGTAATTTCACCTCTGAGAACACCTTTGGCAAGAGAGATGTTCTTGGTTATCAGAACTTGGGGAGAAGAATGCTGTTACTCATCCTCTAATAAACAGAACTGTTCCCTAACAAAAAAGAACTATCTAGTCCCAAATGTCAACAGTGTCAAGATTGAGAAATTCTAGCCCAGAAAAACAACAGAATGTAAGAAAAAAGACAGTAAGTCTAGAGTCCTGCTGTAGGGTAAATGAGTTAGTTAGGCTTTTTATGGCACTAGCTTGTGGCTATCACCTGTGGCCTTGATCGTATTAATGCAGAAGGTGCTTAGGAGCATGGGTGTAGGCACGTGCACCCATAATTGTTGACTCTGGGCCCAAAGAGTATGGGTATATGCATATGTGAGTATGCACACCTGAGCAGGTATAAAGTGGAGACAGCACTAGCACTATCAACATGACAACGAGAGACAGTGAGACTACTTAAGAATCAAGAAAAAGCCCAGAGAGAAAAAGTAAAGATTAATGGTAACTGGGAGTCTAGGTGGTCTGGGCCTTCCTCCAAGTGCCCCCCTCCATATATACAACCTCCCCCCGCCCCCGCACCCTGCCTAGCCTGTCTGCTTGCCATACAATCACCCCCACCTCCTTGCCTGATATGTCTGTGTACCTGGTTCCCTGAGAGAGTACTAAAGCCTGTAAAATGCACCAAGGGCCCCAGAACTCTTTATATGTCTGCCCAAATAGAAAACTTGTCCTGGATACAGCTGCCATACACCTGAGAATTCCCAATATTCTTTATTTTTGATTACAAAAAAGTCATAGTAATAGAGAAGCCAAAGAGAAAAAGACTTAAGGTGACGTATCATGAAAAAGACATCCATCATACTGATCATTGATGGCAAACATCTACAGTGAGCGAGGATAATGATCAGTGAAAAGAAAACTTTAATTTAACTCCATGGAGACCACTGGTAGCCTCTCAAATGTCTTCAGTGGAAAAGTGAGCATAGAAACAGTATTGGTATAGTGCTGGATAGGAGTCAAATATAAAACTACAGAAGTAGGGTGTCAGGAAAACTTTGAGTCTTTTATTTTTGATGGAGAACATAAAAAGTTATTAGCAGGTATAAATGAACAAATAGTTTCTGTTTGTATTTTCCTTTTCTCTCTGATATAGGATTTTAAATCTTCAACAACTGTTAATATAAGGGAGTAAGTAGAAACTGAGGGATGAACCTTTGAGAGAGTTAAGGATAGTTCATTCTTTAAGTTACTTAAGAATAGAAAGGAAGATTTATTAACTCATCCATTTAGCTACTATTAATTTATCTGACTATGTAATGTTTCCTGAGTTTTCTCTTGAAAGGATTGATATTAAATGAGAGGGGTACTTTCCTCTACAGACACAAAAGGAACAAATAGTTTGGAGTTCAAATGATATACACATTGAGGGAGATATCCTTCTTTCATTCCAGTCCTGCTATTTACCTCATCATTGCTAAAAAAAATGAAATGTTTCATGACAGAATGGCAGGGAAATTCTAAGGAACACAGAAGATACTATCAAAACATACATTTATTAAATTTACAAGTCTATTTTATTCTAACATTGCATGGAATCAAATTTATTACATATGAAAAATCTATAAAGCATGGATGTTGGACAACATTAGATTATATAACCTATTCAAATAACACAATTCATAGATTTTTTCCAGTGTTACAGCATTTAAGGTTACAAATTCGTCATTTTTTACTGAATCGTTCTATCGCACTGTTCCAAATCGTCAATATGTCTTTATTAGCCACAACTGGATGATTTTAGATTCAAAAAGCTTATTTTATAATTTGTATGTATTTATATTAGAATCCCTGAGAGAAACAATTATGAGAAAACAGTGTTTTTGCATAGTTGATGCCTTATAGGTATCTAAGAAAGTTGTGAAATTGGACTCTAAGGTTTCCTTCCATGATTCACCACCTTCTAGAAGATAAAACTCTACATACTGTTATAGTTTGTGCTTCTTTGACTAAAGTACCAAGCATAACATTTATGTTTTATATTCTGTTAAAGCTATTTCCTATTCTCAAGGCACTTTGAGGTTGTGTACATGCCTGAGAGACAATGTAGAGCTGACTCCAGTTTTTTTGTAACGCGTGTGACAAAGGGAAAGTAGGAATTTCCTCCAAAATGAGAAGTCACAGAAGTTTAAAAGGAAGTATAAATCTTATGAAACCATGAAAAATTGATTCCTAGTGGGAGTATGCGTGGTCTCCATTTGGTTTTCCATAAAGATATTGCCTTGCATGCACTCATATTTTAGTCACTAACTTAAACCTCAACTCAAATAGCTACTGTTTCTCCTTACCTCACAAGCTTGCACTATTTACATACTATATTATCTATATTATCATCTCTATTTTTATATTATTTCTTTCCTTAAAACATCTTTTGTAGTTTTTATAAACTTTCAAGTTGATTTCTTAAATGTACATATACTTATATCATGTGTAAAATAATTTAGTTAATACAAATGCATTAAATATATTCAAATATTAAAGTGCTTCTCTATTTTGTAAAGTTACAATAAATAATTTGAATAAAACATCTGATTCTCTAAAAAACAGCCACAAATGTGAAAGAAAACATCTAATTTTAAAGAATTTAGAGCTGAAATTTTATCAGACAAGAAAAATGAGAGTTTTTATGCAGATGTGTTATCAGACTGCAACACTTTTCTTCTTCCTTATGGCTGTTAATGAAGCTATAAAAACAATAGAAAAGAAAGAAACTTAAAACAAAAAAAGTGACCTTTCCTCTTATTTTTTTAATTCAAAGTAGGAAATATCAGATCTTCTCTGCTGGAAAAAAGCAATTGAAGCCATTTGTAATTTACTTTCAAGAACTATCTGAAACATGTTGGCCAAAATCCCTGTAAAAATAGGATAAAGCATTACCTCTAACCATATTCTTTCCAAATCAGAAAAATTGCAGTAATTTTGGATGACTGAAAGAGTAATTTTATATGTTTGGGGACGGTAAATTGTTTGAAAAGCTGGAGTAAGGGACTTGTTTTTAATCTGTGCTTGCATGACAACATGATGTTTTACTAAACTTATAAAATCTAGTGGTTTGGTGTGAAAAGGGATGATGGAAATTATGTGAAAGAAGATTTCTCTCCCCAACCTCTCCCTGGTTTTTACACTCTTGAAACCTTATGAAAATTCACAGACATAAGTGTTAGATACAATCAAGATTTCTATGTAATATAGAAGAGATAAGACATTGGATTTTTCCTACATTACATAATCGATTTAAATATCAATTTATTTAACAAAAATATGAAATATACTTGTTTTAAAATGCCAAAAGAAAACTGAACAGCTTTTTTTTTTTCCTGAATTTGCTCTTTATTGTAGAAAATGAATGTAAACTGCAAAAATTGTGGTCAAGGTATAATTTGGATCCACTTTTTAAAAAAGTGCTGTGGGAAATAAAGGACTATAGCGTGAACATCATTAATCCCGGAATTACATTAAAATGACCCGGGTAAACTGTCTTTTATTCTAGATGTCTAGGCCCACCCTAGAAAATTTCTGATTCTCTGGAGGATATCCAAGTGACTCTAACATGACACAAATGTTGATTGAGAATAGTGACCACATATAATTAGCCTCAAAGTCCTAATTAAACAATGACTATTATATTTTAGAATAAAAAGTGAAGTGAATAGTCATTTTCTGGTGATTAAGAAAAATGTCCAACAATTAATTTCAACATTTAAAAACTCAGGAAATATAGAAGCAGAGGTCAATATAAATCATGGAGAAAACTGAATCCATTTAATCTGCTAATAGTTCATTAATCATACAACATAAAATTCATTATAAAAATTGCTTGGATATCTAAATTAAAAAAGTGATTTTCTTGTAACATCGGATATCAACAAGTAAACCTGGTTCTTGACTTTAGGGAGCAAATGTTTTAGCCAAAAGCTGTTTCCTATTACAAAAAATTAGTGCAGGATTTGGAGAAGGTTCATTTTGTTCCAAAATCATATATTGTAACATGCTGTTTACTAACTTCCAAAGTCCCCCATTCCATTGTCAAGTAATTGTCTAGTTATATAAGAGTTATCTTTTCTGAAATAGGAAAGAGGAAGATGTAAGAATCTAATAGTTTTTTCCTCTAAATAGTTCCACTCCATAGCTTCTCTTATGCTTTTTAAAACTGAAATCTTAATTTTACAAGATGAAAATGTTTGTGAGATCTGCTTCACAATAATGTGAATATACTTTACATGACCAAACTTTACACTTAAAAACATTATTATGGTAAGTTTCATTTTGTGGTTTTAACACAGTGAATATAAATGAGTGAATGAATGAATGAATGAATGAATGAATGAATGAATGAATGAATGAATGAATGCATGCATGCATGCATGAGTGGATGAATGAAGAGCCAAACAAGAGTGTTTTAAAGATCAAATCAGATACTTTTTTATGACATGCAAAAAATAGCTTTTCCTTATGTAACTACAGTCTGATTTCTCAGTTACATGCTATGCACAATGCATAAAAATGTTCACTTTTTTTGTAAAACACATTTTCTGTTTCACTTCTGCACATAAAACTGTACCTGCTTCTATTTGGAAATCATTCTTTTTTCAGACCACCTAGCTAGTTCTTCAACATAAAAACTCAAGTAGTAGTTGTTTTGTTTTCAATCAATCAATCTTACCAAAAGGGAAAGGTGGGGGTTAAAACAAAAAGGGAGAGTCCATGAACTTTGGTAAAGCATTATAGGTGCCTTGGTGGTGGGTGAGGTAACATATATCTAAAATAGCATGAACCTGTACCTCTAAATCACATACAGTGTTGTAAACCAATGTTACCTCAATACACATAATTGTTTAAAGAAGATCATATATCAGTTTTTTTTAAAAACCCTCACAAGAGAATTATGTAAACTGTTAAAGAATGAGTATTTTTTGGTGCAGGATATAAAAGTTTTATAATCCTTGTTGATTCATATATCTATTTATCCTTAAGAAATTATTGCCTATTAAGTGCAATCTACATCATATGAAACAAAAACTCCACTTAAAAGTATATAACTTAGATGAATATGTCACTGAGACAGAAAAACATACTAATATTCATTAATAGTTCTTAAACAGATAACAACATATGTAAGTGCAAATGGAGTCTTACAGAGTAATATCATTGTGATCTTGGGAGTAAAAAGGTGCTAGGTCAGTGCATATTCTTTTCATAAATGTCTCCCCAGTCCTTATCATAGTTTCTTTCATATAGATTGATAGCTCAGCAACAGTTTTAATAGTGAATTTGTTAAGGAAAGAAATGAAAGTCACCCTCTGAGAGGTGTGAATATTAACTGGTAAGAGAACAGAAAACATATGAATATAGTAATAATCAAATAACGAAAAACACTGGTTAAGAATACCTTGTACCTGGGAGATACTAGTAGCAGAGTTAATTCTAATAGTATAAATAAAATAGAAATTGTCTTCTTCCTACACAATTCAAGTTAAAAGGAAATGTGAGACAAAGGAAATATACATATCTAAATAAAATATCAATACAGTCTGTAGACAAATGAAAAACAGCCTCTTAACTTGATTTTAAAAGGTTTTTAAATACAGTTATTTTCTTCCACTTGTATTTTATATTCCTTACCTTTCTAGATCTGAAAAAATACATCGATTCCCAACACATTCTTGAAACAAATAGTTCAAGGAAATAAAATCTGCAAGGGAGTACTTATGAATAAGTTGATTTTAAATCTAGTTAGAGGCAATAAAAATAATTTATTTTTCAGACTTAATATTTAAATTCCCTATTGTTTATAAGGAATCACCTCAAAGTTAATAGTTTGAAGTAACACAAACTTATTAGTAACAGAGTTAGAGGTCAGAAGTCCCAGGTCTGTCTCATTAAGTAACTCAGGGGTCAGCAAGCTTCCTTTCACTTTACTCCCCAAGATATCCAGAACACTCCAGTGTGTGCAAAGTATGTCCAAGCATAATGATACAACCTGAACATGAATATCTACTACATTAAGAATTCAGTTACCTCAGAAGTTATATAAAGCAGATTTTCCCCCACTTGTATGGTTCCTTCAACTTTAGAATATATTCTTTCATTTATAGAAAAAATATACTTGAAATTTAGATCCTCAGTTATGATAAAAGATCATCCCACAACGTGTGGTACGCAGCTACACAGTTCATAATCAACTGTACCGAGCTTAATTCTTTCATGTTTGCTCTGTGTTTTTTCCTTGGTAGTTACAGAGCTGTGTAATCACTGCCCCAAGGTAACTGACTCGGCATTGGCATTTCATCATTGTTCAACAACAGGAAAATTCATATGGCACTTTTGTGTCCAAAATTTTACTTTACTTTAAATTTCCTTTTAATTTATTTTAAATTACCGTTGTTACCTTTTTAACACTAAATTCAATTTTCTTTATAAGAAAATAGTTCATACAAAATATTGTCAAAGCAGGAATCCGGACCACTTGTAAGAATATTCCTTTATTTCAGTCCAACTGTAAGGGTGGCTGCCTCATAGTACCTTGAGTCTGTATCTATTTCACTTTGGTTCTGTTTCGTTTGCATTGATGTGCTTTTGACTACTGTAATTTATTTTTTACAATTCTCAGGTATATAGTAGTAAACATTTTTGTTAAAAAATAATTTTTACTTTGTTGAAATTTGTCATATTAGAACATTTTAATAAATGTAAGGCTCTAATTAAAATGATTTACTTATATTTAACTTTTAAGCATAAAGTAATATGAGAAAAACTTTTAAGTTTGTATTTAATATTTTAAATTATAATTAGCATTTATAATTTATTTTAACAAAGCATATATGGCTTTAAAAAAAAAGACCCACCCTTTAAGTTAATCAATCTATAAAGTTACTTTTGTCATTTAATGAAAAAAAGAGAAATCATATAAGAAATGTTTGCAAAATGGATTTAAGGAAATAGAATGCAAATGAATAGAATATAGATGCCTTCAGGGTGCCACTTTTCTGACCATAACACAGATGATCAGATTTATTTCTAGATTTGTATTTATGGAATCTTTGGGTCAGTTTTTATTATTCCTTACCAACTGTGTGTGTGTGTGTGTATATATATGTGTGTGTGTATGTGTGTATGTATATATACATATATATGTATGTGTATGATATATGTATTTATGTATGTGTGTATATATATATATATATACAGCCTATAGCCCTGGAAGGAGCAGGTGTGGGGGACCAGGTGGGGGCTTGACTCTACTCACCAGCTAGCAGCTGCAGGGAGTGGCTACTTGCACACCTGGGGATTGGTGGTGCTGGGCCCTCTACCCAGTGGGGTGCGGTGGTGGCAGGAACCTCCAGGCATGACCCCCATGCAGATGAGAATGGATACGGAGGCCAGATATGGGCTTTCCTTTACCCACCAGTGGGCAGCTGTGCACTGCAGTCATTGCAGGCGCAGGGAGCCATGCTGCAGTTCAGGCTCCCATTCTGGGGGGTGGGGGGAAAAGGGATGAGTGTATGTTGACAACTGGGCAGTAGGGGGGTCAAGATGCCTTGTGCTTCATTCTCACTCCACATAGTCCTCAGGAGGAATTAGAAGAGCACACATAATGCAAACACTGACACAGAACAAAGATCCTTCGCATTCATTTGGTCAATATGCAAGAGAAGGAACATCAAGAAAGTCATTGCATACAGGATTGGAAAAACAACTATCACTGATGCTGTATCATAGAATCACACCTATGGCCTCACCAGAAGTGGATGAGCCAAAATCCCATTTTTGATACAACATTTAAGAGAGCAAGGCACCCCTACCCATTCCATGGTAGAGGAAGGCCACAGAGTCTAGACATTAGCTTCACAGCTAAACTGCAAACTGAGGAGAGGAGATGATCTGCAAAGGCCATCAGATATCAGTCTCCACCAGGAAACTTCTTTATAGAGAAAGGCTGGGGGCAAGACTCCCTAGGCTAGAGACCAGAACTAAGGTGAAGAAGGTGACAAAGCAGCAAAACAGTACAGAAAATCGATTGGAGAAGAAACTGCTAGACCTCAAATGAACACAGACTGGCTGCCCAATGCAAAGTTAAGACTGAAAGCCTATCAGCATGGTTTGCCATGTCCCAGGAACATAATCCCTTGCCCAGCAAAAGGACACTGCCACAGAAAAGAAAAACACCAGTGCAATTAACATAGATGGACAAACAACAAGGAGAGAGGAGTCTGAAGGATGCAGGGGGTGTCAAGGGGAGGGGAAGACATTCCAATAACCAGTTATAGATGCCGTAAGAAATTTAAAGAATGAATAAAAATTTGAAAAATTTTTAAACTGTATAAAATTTTCCCTTTCTGCCTCCTGGCACCCATAAGCTCTTTAAGTTAGCTATAAGCTCTTGATTGATTTCTTCTTAAACCATTGTTCACAGTGACATGTGCTTTCCCCGAAATCCTCTCTGATCCTAGTAACTTAACCTCTAACTCATTCTCTTGTCTCACCTTTTCTATGTATTTCTGGAGCTTTATTGTGAACTGACTTGAGATAAAATATTTGTTTTACTGCTGCTACTTTGTGTCTTAACTGGATTTCATCAGCAAAATATGGGTAATAGTAGCTACTCAATCAGACAATTTGTGAATAAAAAAAAAGAAAAACTCATAGTGTCTGGCACAGAGTAGATCTCTACAAACACTAGTATAATTATCTCTCCTCACGTATTTCATCTATTTTTTTAGATGGGAACAAAGCTAACTTATAATTAGCTTCAATGTTTCCTTGAAGTTATTCTCTCAAATACATATTTAATTCATGGATAATATACTTCACATCATTTTCAGCAAGTAATCATTCTGTAATATGTGGTATGATTCATGTTTAATAATGACATGATCTATAAAATTATTTAAAGACTAAAACTTAAGGAAGTGAGCATGTAATTTGTTTATAATAATTCTTAAAATAGTCATGCATTAACTACATGGTATATGTATATATATATATATATATATATACTATATAGAGTGTATTATATATACATTCTCTTGATTTTTCATATAATCTATAATGATATAGAGTCCTTATCCCTCCTTCAAACAGATTGATGAAACAGTTAAATTTCTTAGCCTTTAAAGAACTCATTTCTTCTTCTAACTGCATGTTTAAATAACAATCGGAAAATTGAAAACATCATTTCCAGTTTGTCCAGCTCTTTCACTTACATACTTTGCTTGATCTCTATTTCTCTTCCTTAGTGGACAATGCCATGTGCCACTTGGAACAACTGCAATGCTATTTACAGTCTGTGACCAGGGTTCCTATAATCTGAAAATAAAAATGTATGACTTTGGCTAACAAGTTTGATTAATAACTCTCTTGGACTCCCTTTTATTTCCAATTTCATTTGTCAATCCATCTGACCTGACCTGTTTTTCCTTTTTTTAACTTTCTATAGAAAGGACATGTAGTTTGGTTGAAAGCTAATGCATTATGTACAGACTTTCCCTGATAGTTTATCAGTACCTACTAGTTATGGCTTTATACATATAGCACTTCAAAAGCTGCCTCCCATAGCCAATAGAAACTTCACAAATAGACTCCAAGAAGTTAGTGTGAAAAGATAAGGGATCCCCACAGGAAGGAATTTTGTGACCTGGAAAAGAGAAAGGGCCAGAGAGTGATCAGAACACTATCTTAGAAAGTTGGGCATATTGATACCACCATTAATCAGACTACAAAAATTTTTAAAGATATAGTGTTGGTGCTAAGCAGTAAGAGCAGAAGGCAGGAGACAGGCTGAGGTAGCTAAACTGCACAGTCCTCCCACCCTCTACTAACACTGCACTTTTCCTTGTTCTGAGGCTACAACCAAAACTAAGTATATGTATGTGCATGCTAACTTTGTAGCACAATTCATGCTGTGTTTGCAACTAGAACTGTTGGCAAGAATGGGTTGCTAATATTGCTCAAGAGGTCAAAAACAGAGGCATATATGGACTAAATCCTACCTAATATTTTAAAGTTTGAATTAACTTTCTGGTCTCTTTTTGTTGTTATTGTTTGTTTGGTTTCTTAAGATTAGGTCTCACTATTTTTACCTGTGGAACTGCAGGTTCATGTTGCCCAGGGTACCACAGACTCAAGCAATCCAATCCCCAGACTCAGCTTCCCAGGTAGCTGGAATTCAGGCACACACCACCACACCCAACTATTTTGGGGGGGGACAAGGTCTCACTATGTGCCCCTGGCGGAACTCGAACTGCAATCCCTGGCCCCGGCCACAGCTTCCTAGGCTGCTGTTAACAGGTATGCGCCACTGTGTCCGGCGTGGTCTCTTTTATCTTGCGAAGTTAATCTTGGATTTTTTCTTTCTTTATTTCTCTTCTTTTCTTTCTTTTTTTTTTCCTGCTCTAATCTCTGTATTACTGCAGCAGCAAACTTAGAATTTAAATTCCTCTTTGGAAACATATTTTTTTAATATGATTTCTCTTTTTTAGATTCTGTATGGCATTGCCAAATATCAGTGTAGACAAGCTACCTATTTCCAGAAAGGAAAACTTTTGACTCAATTAATAGATTTTCACTTGTTCTGACAGCTTTTTTTCATAGAGCATATTTTATTTATATTTCAAATACAAGAAACCTGTCTTTTTGCTGTCTAACAAAGATATGAATAGAAGTAAGAATTCTTCCTCTCACCTCTCACTTTCTGTCCCCAACAGAGGCCCAAAATGGCTCCAATCTCCTTGGAGTCTCCATTTCTGCCCTGTAGTTACCAGTGCTGTTATCTTCTGGTTCCCTCTGTGTGGCTTTAGAGATGCTGCTTTTTGCTGGCCGTTAGAAGATGAGGGCTAACCTTATATAGCACTGGTCTCAGATATGCCTTCAAAAATGCAGTCATTTGCTTTTGTCATGCTGCTTCCTCTGCTCATATGCCTTGGCATCTTTCTATGTCATCTACTTGCTTAGCTGTAATATATCAATGTATAATGTTTACAAAACAATGAAATTGGGCTTTAGTTATTCTGAATCTAATTTCTTCATCTCAGCATTAAATAGTTTTTCTTCCAAACTCCTAAAAAATACAACTTAATGTTTTCCTTTCCAAAATGCACAGTTAGTCTTGAATTCTAACTTCATTCACAGATTAACCACACATTGAAACACTTAACATAGATTTATGATGCAAACCAATTTTTTTTCCTGGTCAATAGTAAAACCTATACTTTCTGTGTTAGTATCAGTGAGTCACTGTATAAATCATAGTTCTCCAGAACCAAAAACAGTGCCAAAAGCATATCTGTATGTATATGTATTTATGAATATCTCTCACTAATATGTGTATGTGTATATTTATATATCCATGTATATACGGATATACAAACACACACGTATATACACACATTTGCTACTATGACTATCAATTTCAAGAGCAATTATAAAGATTTGTTTCACACAATCATAGCAGATAATAAATCTTCAAATTTGTAATCAGCAAGCTAAAGTCCTAAAGCAGCAAATAGTATAATTTCAGTCTGAATGCTAGTGGATTTTAGGCCCATACATATAGTGCTAGTATTTTACATTTTTCTTTCTTTTTTCTTTTTCTTTCTTTCTTTCTTATTTTTATTTTTAACAGCTTTAATGATCTCAGTGAACCAGGTACACAATCAGGGAGGCTGGGCCAATTGGATGGCCAGCAGGCAAGTGGGAGGGTGGAGGAGTAGGGGGACTGGGAGGCAAGCAGGCAACTGAACCTCCCAATACTCACAGATTTTTATGATCTTTTTCTGGGCTCATTAGTTCTCTGACATTCTCCTCCCAATGAGTTTGAGTCCAAAAACAGGAAAACAAAATCTTCTCAGATCAAGGTAGTCAGAAAAGTTGAGTTCTTTCCCATTCAAGGAAAAATCCAGCCTTCTCTGAGGACATTCAGCTGGTTCATTGAAGCTCCTCTGTGTTAGGGAGTGCAGTCTGCTTTATCAATCTGCTGACTCAGCTGTTAATCTTCTCCAGAATACCTTCACAGACACATGTCTGATCAAATTTTTGGATATCCCACAGACCAGTGAAGGTGGCGTATAAAATTAACTATCATAGCTACCCATTAAAGCATCATAGTTTGGAAACAAACAAAAAAGTCAATGCTATTCCTAGCTGTGAAATTTTGTGCACATCACTTTCTCTCTCAGCCTCCAATTTTCCCCTGATAGGCAGTACTATAAAACAATTGTACTAGATTAAGATTGTATAGTGAACACCTATTCTTACTCTCACTGCTATCACTACTCCATTTTACCCTTCCAACTTTGGACTATAGTCTATATAGTCTATATAAGACTTTATAGTCCAAAGTTGGAAGGGTAAATGGAATATTTCACAGTTTGAACTATAGTTCAAAGACTGTAATCTTTATATGTTACAGAGGAGAATAATTAGGGTCTGAAAGATTAAGTAATTTGTATCATTTTAGCAGTTCTAAGATGCATTTATAGAATATTTTGCTACTAAATTGGCAGCTAAGAAAAAGGAAAACTGATTTGAGATTTTCACAAACCACTCACATGTAGGTAGACATATTTCCAGAACATACTGACATTTTCAGCACCATTTCATGAAATTTTAGGAGTCCATGTTTTTATAAAATCCTCAAAAAAAATAGAGAGGATGCTCCTTTAGAAACAGTATGTTTATTCCATTTTTATTCTCTATTTTTGTCTTTATTACTTCTATAGCACTGATATTTGCTAAATTTAATTCAATTTTTCTTTTTTAATAACTGTGCTTATAGTCATCTTGAGCATTACAATGGAACCATATTTAAAATTATGAAACTGACATGATATTAATGAACAATTTATAAGTAGGCATAAGAGATTTCAACCTCAATTCAAAATCTATTTTATCTCTATAAATAGAATAGAATGACTATTCTCATATGCTTCACTTTCTATCTTTTTTACAAACATACTAGCCATGATAATCAGAAAATAGAATTACCACACACTAATGGCTTTAGGTATTAGTCATGTCATAATGGATCTTAAGCAACCTTTCTTAACAAGCCCTCTATATCCTTTTGAATAACCTCAAATGTGAACATAACTTTTTTTCACATGTTACCCATGATACCATTATTTGACATAAAAATTGAAATAAGATATGCGCCCATCCTTAGCAAATATGTATACATGTGCTTTATTAAAAAAAATCAGTGAATACTCCAAGAAGTGATAACCCACAAATCTACCTTATTTCTCTGATGTCATGAACATACTGAGAATCTGACCTTTTCTCAAAAACTTTATTACAATCATTCCCATGCAAGGCACATTATCTATTGTATTGTACTAGGAAAGCCTTCTAACTGGTGTGTTATTATCTATCCACCTGTCCCTAGTCAGTTCACAAAGCAGTAATTTTTATATTGTTATAAGTGCAAGCACACTAACTATATAAAGCCTGCTGACTTCCAGGTGATATCTCTGAACTCATAGGTCATCCTTTTCTCTCCTTTCTGTTCTAGTCACTTTGATCTACTTCCTAATCTTTGAAAACAATAGATATATACTTCTAATTTGGGGGTCTGACTCTTGACCAGAAATATTCTTTACCTAATACCTTTTCAGTGCAGGATAATTAAATACTTCATTATTTAAAAGTACATCATTCTGCAATTTATTCCACATTTATTTATTTATTCTTTTCTACTTCTGCTACCATAGACAAATTTCTATCTATTTTGTTATTATATCTCCAACATGTCTGATACACACAGATAATATTTTAATAAATATTTGTTGATTGAGTGAATGAAGCAACAAAAACATAAAAGGTAGGAACTATTATCTACTCACTTTGAAATGTTTTCTAACTATTAAATGTCTGAGTTTTGCCAATAAGGCTTATATAGGAGATGAAACCCTAGAAAGTTCTTAACAGCCAGATGGCCAACCAGAGCAACTTGTTCTCCAGATGTCCTTTGGTGCCACTGACTGTTTTGGTTACACGAATGCAATCATCCTAGAGTTCTCTCTTCGTTACCTTACATGACAGCCATCATGTTTTTTTCCTGTTTTTTAATGTTGGCCTGAATATACTGAATTAATAACATACATTTCTATTGGCTAAATATCATAAGTTTATATCATTCTCTTTAACTTTGTATTCTCCAAATGTACTTGAATCTTTATCTGGCAACATACATTGTTGTAAAACCTGAATAACATGTTAAAACCTCTTTGAACCTCAATTTTATTAATTTTAGTGATAACTATGTTTCATTGTATCTTTGATTTATAAGTACAGAGATACAATTTCTAAAGTGTTTTTAAGTTACTATTAATTACTTTACTGAAATTGGCTCTTTTCCTAGGATATGCCATAGATGTAAAGGGCATAAAGGAAAATCATTGAGGACCATAGTTAGCTAGATACTATTAATGATTCCGCTATGATTTTTTTACTTAAAAAGTGAATACAGTTTATAATAGTCAAACACACTAAGCTCATAGGAACAATGCAAAAGATCTTGTTGCTCTTGAGCCTCTAACCAGTGATATATATATATATATATATATATATATATATATATGTGATGAATTTGACCATTATAAAGTTAACATATTTAATTGTGAAGCATTTACTAAGTCTACTGACTCAATAACAAATGAGCTTTAATCATGGTAAAACTGGTAAATATGAATTGTAAGCTTACATCAGCAATTTGTTGTGTGTATATTTTAATATTTCTTAGGACAATGTGATTTATATAAGAATTAAAACATTACTTTGCAAAGGCCAAATTGTTTAAATAAGTGAAGTGCTAAATTTTAACTTGTGAATTACCATAGGAAAGAAAAATATGAGTTATTTTCCATTTTTTTTCAGCAAATGCAATTCTTGTAAACAATGAATACCAGAATATTTTATTTAGCTTCATGGGTTATTAAAGTTTAGCTCTACCACATAAATAAAATTCCAGATAAAGAGTAGGCATCATTTTAAACTTTTAATATGCTGAGAAAGAAGCTCATAACTACTCACAAAAAAAGCTTTCTAAAGAATAGCACATATTTTCATGGATTTGGATCAGAATAATATGAATGTGTGGTGGTAAATTAGGGTTATTTATATGTGTGCATGTATATTTGTATGTATCTGTGTTCACATGTGTGCATATATATGAATATATATTTTATATATGCATTCTATCTTTCAAAAGTAGATTCATTGGAACACATATTACTTATCTGAATGCAAGTTTCCTGATATGTTAAAAAAAAGATGACAATTGATACATTACAAAATTTGCATTGGGGGCTGGGTGAAATATAGTTGTATGTGTGTGTCCTCACATATGCCATCAAAGTAAATGTTTTTCTTCTCTTTATTTCAAGACTTTTTTCCCCCAGGTAATTTTTGCTGTTTTACAATACTAAGTGAATCAAAGGCTAAATGCTAATTAGCTTACTTATTCTCCAAATACAATATTGTCAAAACATTTATTTCCTTGTCCAGTACTATATACTTCAAGTTCATATCAAATTCAGCTTCCATTTTGATAGATGACATTTTAAAATGTATTCTAATGTTTTTTTTTTGTGTTTTTTTTTTTTGGTTTGCTGATAATACTGAATCAAAACATCTAGGATACTTGACTAAAAAGACAGTCTCCAGAATGCAGAACAAATTGTTTCCCAACAAAATCTCTACAGTGAAACTAGAAAACTGGGTAAAAAAATTTTAAATACCCAGTTTTAGGTATAAAAGAGCCAAAAGGTTGTAAGAATTCATAAGGAGTAAAGATTTTAATGAATAATGAAGTTAAGTGGGAAAAGTACTTTTAAAATAAATAATTATACAATATCTAATCATAATTTCCTCTTACAGTAATAGTTCAAAAGTGAAAAACAAATCTCAGAAGTCACTCATAACATTTGACAACTCTAAGGGCAAGAAAATACACAAATAAATTTTAGGGTCTACCATGAAAAGAGAATAAAATTGTTCTTCAAAAAAAAAAACTTTAAAGGAGCTCACCCATGACTAAAATAAATGACTGTTCCTAAACATATTTCATTATAAAGCAGATATTAATATTCACTGAAGGAAAAGTGAATCATTTAAAACCTTCAGTTCAGTGGGGAGTGAGCCCAATGTTCTATGGAAAAAGACTGAATATTTACGTGGTGGGTATAGTGTGGTAAAATCTACCTGAGTTATGAAAAATTATTTTATATCACATACAATACTGAAAATCAATGTCACCACAACCCAAAAGAAAAAAGAAATTAATTCCTCAATTATTTTTAAAATTGTCGAAGTATCAAGACCACGTTCAAAATTAAGAAACTACACAGAAAGAAACAACTACAAAACAGTAGTAAGATAAAAACAGGTAAACAAAAATTGAGTATATAGACATAAAGACACTGAAGTTATTAAACGAAGCACCAAAATGAAGCGCACAACTATGAACAGGAGGGAAAGGGGGGGAAGGGAGGGGAGGGAGGGGGGGGAGGCAAACCCTTGAGATTACAAAGTTGTGAAATTTATATATAAATAAAGAAAAAAAAAGATAAAAAAAATACACTTGTGCTTCAAAAATAACATGATTTTAGCTTAGATATTTATATAGCCAGATAAATGATTTGATAAATATCTCAAAACTACAAAAAAGAATGAAGTGGAGATTTTAGAAATAAAAAAATAAAAGTAATATTAAAATCTCCCAATTGATTTATGAATAGATTAAACACCATTTAATATAAAATTTAGTCATTGTAGATAGATCTGATCAAAATATACAAACTGAAGGATGAAAGAATTAAAGAATTAAAAACAAATACCTTTTACATAGAAAGTAGTGAAAGGCCTAATATAAATTTAATATGGATCTGAGAAATGGAGAGTCTGGTAATAAGGTAGAATTACTACTGCTTTTGATTTTCAACTTTTTTATTTTCATGCTTAGTAGTACTTTTATCCATCTTTGTCATACTCATGTGTTGATTGTTTTTCATATCTGTTTATGAATGTTTTTTTTTAAATCTCTTCATTATTGTTATTTGAAAAACAAATGTGAATGAAAGATTTTTAAATTTAAAAAAATCTAATAAAATTAGTGCAATAATAACTCACATTAAAGAAAATAAAAAATACAAATAAGCCAAGATAACAGGCCCATGGTAAAAACCATACTCAATGTTAAACGAAGAAAAAAAAAGAAATTTCTTCTCTAAGATCAGGAGCAAGATAAGAATGTCCACTCTCATGCAATAGTATTTAATATAGTGTTGGATGTCAGCTAGAACAGTTAGACAGGAAATTAATATATAAAAGTTATCCAAACTGTAAAAGAATTAAAACTGTCATTAATTGCAGAGGGCAAGAAAATATACCTACAAAGTTCCAAAAATGGAAATGAAATGTTATTAGAAATAATGAATAAATACAGCAAAGAGACAGGTTATAAAAGAAATATATGGAAGTCCGTTTTATTTCTATATGTAGATAATGAGGTAGGAGAAAGAGAAACCCCAAAATAATTCCCTCACAAGGACATAAAAAAAAAAAAGAACAAATGCCATAGAATATGTTTAACCAATGAAGTGAAAAATCCATACACTAAAAATTAATGAAATTGTGGAAGAAATAGAATACATAGAGATTGAAAGATAGTCTGTATTCTTATATTGGAAGAATTAACATCAACACTGTATTCAAAAGATGAAGCTCTGCCATTTGCAACAACATGGAGGGACCTAGAGGGTATTAATCTTATAGAAATATTCTTAGTGATTTAATGAAATCAAGATGCAGAAAGAAAAATACTATTTGATTTTACTCATATGTGACATATAGAGAAAATCAGCAGACAAATGAATTAAATAAAAAGAAAAGAAAATTTTGAATTATAAGACCAATTAATTTTTACCAGAAGGGAAGGGAGAATGTAGTTGGGTAAATTGAACTTTTAGTAGAGTAATAAATTTAATATGTAGACATACTAGTTCTCAGTGAGAAACACCTAAAACACATATTATAACACAACATTACTTCAATTAAGTAGATTTTTTCTTCCCAGACAATTTCAGAGAGTAGCACAAATACCTGAGAAGATAATGAGCACTGTCTAGGAAAAATATTCAGCCATATTATGTGAATGCTGATTATATGAACAATAACATTGCTTCTAAAAGAATTGAAGCTGTTGTCAATTATTATAACAAAGGTAGGATTAAACATTGTAGGAATTAGTTAAATTAACATTTTAAGTTTCTAGCATTATCCAGTAATTGCCCAAAAATATAAATTTTAAGTAAAGTGACTCTGATCACCTTAGAAAAATAATAAAATTAAATAATACATAATAGACAAATAACGAAACAATATGATTACAAGAAAACTTGATTTACCAAACGAAAAAAAGGGGTTGGCAGAAAGAGAACATAGCACATTGAATATTTAGGACAAATGAAAACCTGAACTGGTAAATAATAGAATATCAATAAAATAAATATACTGACAAAAAGCAAAGATTCCAACTTGTGAGTTAAAAGAGTAAGTGTTGTCATCAAAAATAGGTGGAATGTTTGCAAATGTTGTGAATCCATTACACATATTTTACGTCCATAGGAAACTTTCCACTTTGTTTAGATGAATCAGTCTTAAGTGTAGAAAGTAAACAGCTAATGACCCCTGAGAAATGATTGAACAGGCTATTTAACAAGGCCTTCTATATCTTGAAATCCTTTTATATCACCTAAAAAACTTGGCTCCCCAGGCTAAAATAAATGCACACATTTTAATGTAAAACTTTCAGAGTAATTTGGGTTTATTAGCCTAGTTGTACAGCACCACTACAGATGGCCTTTATGCTGGTGGAGTCCAGAGGGGAAGCTGAGGGAAGGACACATGCAGAGTGGCTAACAAATTGTTCTGTGCAGCTGTGCATTATGCTTACAGCCTTAATTATCTCCTGGGGTTAATGCTTTCTAGTTAAGAGAAGGAAATCAGAAAATTTCAAGACCAAAGATAGTAAGACTACGGTTCTAAAATACCCTGTTCTTGAGACAGGAATGGTTTATAATTTATAAGGCAATGCTTTAGTTGTTGAATATGATAATCATTGCTAAAAGTAGGAAATAATGATTTGCATATTAAATGGGGTGGGCTGAAATTTAATATTTTAGAACAAATGCCTTCAGGATAGCTGGTATTCAGAAAAAAGTGATGATTGTAGTCACCATAGATAGGTCAAGGAAACAATGTTTAAGAGCAGGATGGGATATTCAGTAAGTTAAACTTGAATGATGGTAGCATCTGTGTTTGAAGAGAGGACTATAAGAAAATGCCACAGTCTTTAGCTAATGACAATGAGTGAGCAAGTCAAAAGAGTGCCATTACAGGAACAGTAGAATAGAATGAACCTGAAATTAGCTTGGGATTTAACAAACTGTTAGGGTAGTGATTTTCTGATCATCAAAGGGAATGGCAGAAGTCTCTAGTCCTACTTCCATACCAAGGTATGTGCACCTCTTGGAGAACAAGCCCATCCACATGCCGCTTCATAAATAACAAAAATAACATAAGTTCTGAACTCAAACAAGTTAATATAAGTGAACTTGTTTTGAATGACTTGTTTCACCATATAGTTGATGAAGGAAACTTGTTTCACCATATATTTGATGAAATACTTGCTACACCTTTATGTCCTGAAACAATATAACAAGTTTGGTTTAAAATACTCTGAATTCACTGAAAAAATAAGAGAAAACCCCAGGAGCTAAGTAAAAAAGAATCAAGAAAGCGTTGCACAAAACTATTAAAGCTAGGACAATAGCTAAAGTATTTTCAGTTCTGTTAGAAATATAGCCCTAAGTTTCAGATGTTTTGTGGAATACAAGATCCTATGTTTTCACAACATGGAAATTTGGAGCTGTAAAACTGGAAAAAAGTTGAGACTCATGAAATTCTACACCTTCAATTCAAATGTAGCCTAGTGTGATTATGGATGTTGACTGGGCTTATTGTGGTAATTATTTCACAATTTTTACAGATATTGGATCATTAGATTATACACCTACAGCTAATATAATGTTACATGTTAGTTATAACTCAATATCATGTACAATATTGAAAAATGGAAATGGAGACTAAACTCAGCAGTTGTCTTAAAACAACATAACAATTTTCTCTTACCCTCAAAGATTCCTAAAGTTCTGGTAACATTTGCTATAAGGTTCTTTACAGAAAAAGTTTCCTGATCCTGCTTTGGTCTGTTTCAATTTTTTCGTGTTATCACTATATAATTTCAATAGTACCCTCTTTCATTCTTAAACACATCCTCAATTTGCATAATAAATTACCCTACTCCAAATTCAGTAGAATCTCTTTATTTTGCTCATGTTGTTTCTTAAGTGTTTCTGATTTTCATCTAAAGTGAGCAAGCCTCCAGATATGCCAAGCACTGAGTTATTTTTAGGATGTGGAGGTTTCAGGCCTAAACTTTGGATAGTCACAAGCAAACATGTGCTAAAGCATTTGCTTAAAATAAAGAAAATATCCTATAATTTCCATTTGCTATCACTTTCTCCACTCTAGTATCCAGTCTTCTAGAATTCTATAATAATATTCAGATTTTAAAATACCTTCTTATGGAAGTGAAGACTTCTTTATTCTTTTTGATAATCAGAATATCACTCCTGTAACAGTTTATTAAATCCCCAGCTAATTTCAGGTTCATTCTATTCTATTGTCCCTGTCATGGAGCTCTTTTGACTTGCTCACTCACTCTCTTTAACTAAAGACTGTGGCATTTTCTTACAGTCCTCTCTTCAAACACAGATGCTACCATTACCTTAGTTCAACTTGCTGAGTATTCCATCCAGCTCTCAAGAATTGTTTCTTTGACCCATCTATACAGTGACTGCAATCTTCATTTTTTTCTGAATACCAACTATCCTGAAGGCATTTGCTCTAAAATACTAAATTCCAGCCCACCCCCATTTTCCATGCAAATCATTATTTCCTACCTTAACAATGGTAATCATATACAACAATGTAATTAACAAATTAATGTAATTATACTTAAGCTAAATAGAAATACTGAGTCCTAGGAAAACTTGGTTGCACCTTTTCCACCTCAGTATTTGTGGGAATTGAAGAAATGCTTTACTATAAGTACATCTCTTTCAATATTTATCTTTCTTAATGGAAATGTATTTCCTAAGCACACCTCTTATAGTTTGATAAGCCCCATTTATTGGAATGAACAAGTCAGCTGAGATTGGTTCACAGATGCATTACAGCAATAACATGTTTAAGTGACTAAATATATTAATAAGAAAACACAATGATGGTATTGGTGTACTGTCATTTCTATGCATTTATTATTGATATATATATATATATAAAATCACAGAAAGTTTATATCTCAGATTTTCATGAAATAAAATTATTATAGTTCAGAACTCAACAATTCCTGTATTGCTTTGTTAACATAGAACCCAAGGGTCTCACTGAGTCAGTGTGATTTTCTGACTGCTTTACTAATATAGCAAACTTGACTGATCAGTCTGAATCTTAAAAGACTGTTTAGGAAATATGTGAAATGATTCTCAGTGGAGCTCTAAAGTGAAAGATGGATGAGCAAAGATGTTGTACTTATATTGATTTCATTGACATTCATCACCAGTATTCAGAAATTCCCTCTTTCAATAAACATGAGTACTAGCCTCAAAACTGTTTAAACACCAGGAAGTAATATTTAAATGAATCTCAATACTTGAAAATACGAAAAATTTGCACAAACATTAACTCAAGTAAAATTCAACAAGAAGGCAACCTCTCCATTGTAGGGTTCATGGTTCCAAGTTCAAAATAGTTGTTTCCTTCCTTAGTAGTTCATCACTGACTTCCTTGATCACTCACACATGCTTCATTCTGGAATCTGTACTCGGTGGCTGCTGCTATTAGTACGGGTCGGCAGAAACATGCTTGCTGAGTTTTGGATAAAGTTGCCCGGGCGGTTGATCAGCAGCCTAACTAAATGGGAGTCTAATAAATTGAAGGTCATGTTCCTGGTCTAAGTTCCATAGAGAGTGTTGAAGGTAGAATTGAAGAGGGTGGAGGAAGAAGTGAGAATGATTCACAAAAACAGCTCTTAGGATCAAGATGAAATTCAAGGATAATAGGGGACAGTATAAAGCTCCAGGATATTAGAATTCTTAGAAGGACATGGTCAAGGTTCATCGTCTGAATTAGTCTAAACTTAAAATTCCAGCTAAACAAATAAGGATGAATATAAATTGAGGTTGGTAAGAATGCAAGGCTATTCTGAGGTTCTGAGCAGACATGAGGAATCAGAGAGTTCAAACAGATGGAATGATCTGACTCTTACCTACAAAGAGTCTTTTCATGTATATTCCTACTTCATTACACTTCTCCCATATTAGCCTTCTGTCTTTTGTTGGACTGGACCAATCTTGTTCCCATTCATTATTTTGTTGTGCTTGACCCCTCAGTTCTTCTAACTTGAATCTGTGCTATTTCTTTATGTAGTTGGGCTTTCTATGCCTTCAGGTCTTAGTTTCTTAATTATTTTGTAAACTATGGTATTTTTATTTCCAATATTTATTACAATCATTTGTTGTTGCTATGTGTGTATGCACGCAATGTATGTTTTTATACTTGTGTATGCTGTGAACATTTATTATCTAACTACCCCATTAGAAATAAGAGTTATAAGAGAAGGAATCTTGTTTGCCGATTTCACTATTGTTTTTCTAGTGCCAAGGACAAGATCTGACATAGAGTAAGTTCTCAATGAAAATGCTTAGGATTGTCTTAGAATCTCAATGTCATTTATTACAGCAAACAAGGTAAGGATATGGGACCCAGAATCAAATGATTTGTCTTTTTTCCTGAATTGTGTCTAAGAGTAGATAAATAAAGCACTGGAAAAGTTATCCATAGCTGAGGTCTCAGTCCTCCAAAAACATCAGTTTAGCTGAGAATTCATGAAGTAGGCATCGAGATCTGCAAAATGAGGTTGGATGCTCAGGAACTGGTGATCGGAACAGAACACTCATTGGGGGAAGTTTCTTTTTGAGCAACTAAGACTCTAATGACTTTTTAAAAATAGCTTTTATAAACTTTAAGTGGTGGGATTATATGAAGACTAACCTGAGGTCTCTGGGTAACGTAGTTGAGAATCCATTACTCTGTTTTGACAATGATAAATTATTAGGTAGAAAGGTAAAATTGGCCACAATTGAGAATTCCTTTTCATGTCATCTCGAGAGTAAAAGAGCAAAGAAAAATGTTAAGGGGGGGGGGGGGCAGTGCAGATGTTCACAGATCTTTATTGCGAAGTAGTAAGAATATGTACTGTGATATTTTGAAGTTAGAATTCTCCAAAAAGGTAATTCTGCAGCATTCCTACAGCAACATCAATTATTAATATCAGCTGAGAGACATTTTAAAGGTATAAATGTAAGGTTATAATTCAATACTTTGTGTCCCTTTAAAACCTCTAGTCTACGCGGGGCATAGCTATGTCCCTGCAGTCGCCCAGAATCGCTGGCTGTGGTATGTGCTATAGTGCGCACCTGCTCCATTCCACCTTGGTGGTGGGTGGGATGGGGCCCCGGTCCATCTGGAGAGTGGTAGGGTGGATCTGTGCATAGGCACCTCGGTGCTCCCAAGTCCCTCCAAAAGACCGGCCCGGGTGTGTGACTGGAGGAGGAGGGGCGAGAGGCACTATTAACTCCCTCTGGTTTGCCTCCTAACCAGTAGCCCTCATTAGGAATAAGGAAAACTTAATCATTTAACACAACCACAAATATAGAAGAGGTGAGGGACATTAATAAAGGCCCTGGAAATACCACCAGTGCAGGACTCAAAAAGAGCATGAATAGAACCACTGAAGAGTGAGCTGTGATACCAAATAAGGAGACTACCTAAAACAGAATTACAGCTACAATGTCACCAGGAGTCAGGAGTCAAAATTCCACTTTAAAGATGCCCCCACAGCGGAGGTGCAAACCAAAGCCGAGGAGACCTGTCCGACCTACCATCTGTGAAAGGCTAGCCCCATCAAGGAAACTTTCTACAAAAAAAACAAACAAACAAACAAACAAAAAAAACAAAAAAACAAGCAACCAAACAAACAGGATTGGAGTCAGGTTCCCTAGGCCAAAGACTTGAAATTTAAGGCAAAGAAGCAAAAAAAAAAAAAAAAAAAAAAAAAAAAAAAAAAAAAAAAAAAAAAAAAAAAACAAACAACGGAATTGACAGCCACTAATAACAAGGAGGTACTGAAACAAGCCAAATCAGCTCGTACTGGCCTTTTATGGTAAAATTAGGACTGCAAATCTAAGTAGCATGGTCTACCATATACCAAGAGACCACATCTTCACCTAGGATAAGGACATAGCTCCTGAAAGAAAAAGATCAAAGGGCAAACATAGGCAAACAGTGATAAGAAAGGAGATGGAGTGACCAGAAGGAAGGGTGGCAGGGGAGGGGGTGGAAATTCCCAGGGGGATCAGCAATCATACATTGTAAGAAATCCAAAAATAAAATATTTTAATAAAAGAAGTAAGAATTAAAAAAATAAAACCTCTGGTTCAGATATCCATGTAAAGCATATCTCTGCTTCTCTGATAAATTAAATTTGGTGTATAAGGATATAAGAAATTGTATGTAGAGATAATTTCTGGAGCTTAAGAAGGAACAATATCATGGTGTATGGGAAACATACTCTACATATTAGCTGTTCTCATTCTTACTACTTCATTTTCTTCTTTCCTAACTACTTACTTAAACTTTATGGTAGAAAAATTTTGAGTTGGAAAGTTATAAAATGTAATTTTGTTTCATAAATAAAAAATAAATCTAAACATACATATATTCTTACACTGTCAAAGAGAAGACAGAGATAACTTCCCAAACATTTGCAAGAATCATCTTGATCATCTCACTATCTTGCCTTTTCTAGAAGCATGCCTCCCTACATCATCCTCCTTAGGATGAAGGAGGCATGGGGCCTGCTTCATGGGAACAAAACCTATTTGCAGTGAGCTATTATAGTGAGTCTTTGAAAAAATGAGGCAAATTCCATCATGTACAAAAAAAAGAAAAAAATGAAAGAGTCTCTGAGAAAATGATAAAATTTGCTACATAAAAAATGCATTTATATGTGGACGCTTAAAATAATTAATAAAACAGAATTAAAAAAAATGGTTGCCAAAGGCTAGAGAGCTGAGGAAATAAAGAGCTTTGTAAAAGGGTATAGGCTGGGCATGGTGGCTCGTGCCTGTAAGCTTCAGCCTATGAAGCGGCCAGGGCTAAGGATCGTGGTTCGAGTCCCACCTGGGGCCTGTAGCGAGACCTAGTTCCAAAAAATTAGCTGGGCGTGGTGGCACGTGCCTATAATCCCAGCTACCTGGGAAGCTGAGGCTGGGGATTGCTTGAGTCTGTGGTACCCCGGGCAATGTGAGCCTGTGGTTCCATGGGCAAAAATAGCAAGACCTAGTCTCAAAAAAAAAAAAAAAAAAAAGGAAAAAGGTATAAATTTTCAGTTACAAGATGAACTTCTGAGGTTTTAATTTGCAACATATTAAAACACATTGATACCATATGTCATATGTATGAAATTTGCTGAGAGATTAGAACTTAAATGCTTTCACCAAAAACTAACTAAATAAATAAATGGTAAATAGGTGAGTTTATGAAAGTGTTAATTAACTAAATGGTAGCAACTGAGTAATTCTTTGATAATACATGCTACGTATATCAAATCATCATATTGTACACTTTCAATATCTTACAATTAGTCAATTAGACTTCAATAAAGTTTATATAGACTTCTATTGTCACTTTTAAATTAATAATTTAACAAAGGACCCAATGTTTTCATTTGGCAGTGGTCCTTCCTATTACATAACTAGTTCTTTCCTGCTTTCTGGACAACTGAGTTTTAATAAATATATCTTGCTATTTTCCTTTTTCCTGTTCTCTGATTTGGGGCCTACTGTCTCAACTCTTACAGTTTCTTAGATTAATCTTCAGATCAATCTGAAAGATTGCTAATACGCATAACTTATCTTTTTCCTCTGAAGATGTATTTTTTATTTGATAAGAATCTAGAATGCATGTATGTTTATTTTCTCATTATCCAGGTAATTACTCTGCATAAAGTAACAAATCAATGAACACTAATTAAACCCTGGAATTAAGAAAAATACCTTGATAAACAAGAATTCAGGTGACTTCAGAGGTCAAAAATGTGATTGTTTCCTGAGCATGGTGGCATTGTTTCCTGAGCATGGTGGCACGTGCCTTTAATAGCAGCCAACAGAAGTGAGGCCGAGGCCAGGAATCACTTGAGTCTGTGGGTTTGAGACCTAAGCAAGGGTTAAAGACCTGCTAGAGCCAACATAGCAAGAGTTGTCTCAAAAAATAGCATAGTCTCAAAAAATAGCCAGGCATGGTAGTGCATGCTTGTAATCCTAGCTACCTGGGAGGTTGAGGATGGGGATCGTCTGACTCTACAGGCAAAATGAGCCTGTGGTTCCCCAGGCAACAACGCAAGACCTAGTCTAAATAAATAAATAAATAAATAAATAAATAAATAAATAAATAAATAAATAAATAAATAAATAAATAAATAAATGATTGCTTAACCTATTCCTGATTCCTGTTAATTTATTTTGCCATGAGATTACAAAAAAGAAAAAAAAAACCAACTTGGAGCTTACTCATTGCAAAGTAAATTAACAATAAAAAATGTATTTTTTAGAGCATTTAACAAACAACAATTTAAAAAAATAGCTGCAGAGAAGTATTAGTATTACATATTACAGAGACTAGAAATATGACAATGCTAAGGGAAAAAATGAGTCCTCTCCATAAGTTCCAGGTAAAGATTTCCCAGAGCAAGAACAAAAAAAAGAGAAGAAATCATGAACATGATAGAACAAATCATCAAAATATTAGAACATTTAAAATTTTGTGAGAATTCAGAGTAAGACAATTTTGAGGATTTTGCTTCTTAGAAAACTGCATTATAGAATCACTTATTTCTGGCCGGGCACGGTGGCTCGTGCCTGTAAGCTCCAGCCTTGAAGCAGCTGGGGCTAGGGATCGTGGTTCGAGTCCCGCCTGGGACCTGTAGCGAGACCTAGTTCCAAAAAAAAAAAAAAAAAAAAA